>CABHPH010076231.1:0-11817 GCA_902168325.1 Peromyscus nudipes | reverse complement strand
CCTATAATATTCTGAGAAATATTCTAAAAGATCCTATACTAAAAGGAAATACAGCAAAAGGGGTAAGAGCTCGGGTTCCGTAGGCCCAAGTGTGAACGCCGGCTTTGTAGTTCCTTGCCATGTGGTTCCAGCCATGTCATTTCCACATTTATACTTCAGTGGCCTCTGTGAAACAAAAGCCACAATAGCTTCTGTTTTTATAAGCATGAAGTGAATCCATCCAGAGAACATGTCCCCAGTGTTCACACAATGCAGGAGCAAATGAGGGGCAGACTAGCACTGCATAAAGGTACTGGTTCTGCAGCTCAGTGGCCTCTAACAAGTTATGTTTCTCCTTATTGGGTTGTCCAGAGAGTTCATAATTAGAAAGTGCTGGAGTATCCAATACATGCCATTATATCAGACTTCATTAAATAGATTGTCCTATATGTGCAAATGTGTCCCACCAAACTCCGTTTCTTAGTCATCATCACCCCACTGCACTATTTCACTGACATCGACAGCCTGGTTCTGCTGCTCCCCTAGATCCTGTCTAGCAAGTTGCCTCAGAAGGGCCAACCCAAGAAAGGTCTCCATGGATTTATGCCTGAAGACATCAAAAAGGAGGCAGCCCGGGCTTCTAAGAAGGTTAGAATTTCCTGAAAGGGGGACCTTGGGGTAGGCCTCTTCTCATACATGTTTCAGAATTCGTCTGTCTGTCTCTGGGAGACAAACCCAGGGCCGGGGTGTGATAAGCAAGCACTCTACCACTGAGCTACACCCCTAGCCCAAATCCTTGTCTTAGGTCCCATCTCTTCTGGAATGTTTCCTCAGTAAAGAGAGGATGCAGCACCCTGAGAAAATAAGAAAATGCAGCACTTCTTGAAGTTCAGTTCTAGGGTGCCCTGGACCACTGAAAGGGAATAGCTGTTGCTTCCCAGAATTTCCAGTCATAGAAGAACCACAACCTCTGTTTGTCTTTCTCGGGTCACAAAACATTGTCTGGAATCTATCTCATTTGCAGATCTGCTTTGTGTGCAAGCAAAAGGGAGCTGCTATCAAATGCCAGAACGAGCAGTGTGTCAAAAACTTCCATCTTCCCTGTGGCCAAGAAAGGGGTTGCCTTTCACAATTTTTTGGAGAGTACAAGTGAGTGTGGAAGGAGAGAGTATGGTTGCCCTTCTGTAACCTACTGTTTAGACACCCCTGAAATCAGGACCCAGTTCTCATGAGACTGTGTGCATTCTCCAACAAATCTGTCCCTCCACTTAATGATGGGAAACAGTGTCTTGACTTGGAAGTTTCACAAGAGTTTCTTCTTGCTTCCTGTCCCCTCCTTAAATTACAAACAGCTGGAGTTCTTAGACAGCTGTTCATAACTAAATAGGGCTTTCAATAATGGAAAGCTATGGAGACAGTCCTCGAGCTTTGTTTAGTGTGTAAGCAGCCATGAGAAGTCATGTAACAGTTCTTCACCTGCTTTTCTGAGGGGTATAGCTATTCAATGGGCACCAAGCAAATAGCTGATTGCCCTTGCTAGGTCAGGCAGCTGGGAATCTGCATCAGTGACAAGCCAGAAACCAAGTCTATTTACCCACCACAGATCATTTTGTGGAAAACATCGCCCAACACAGGACATCCCGCAGGAGGGTCTGGAGGAGGAAAGCTGCGTCTTGTGTTGCGAAGACTTATCCAGAATAAGTGTTGAGAATATCCGGAGCCCATGTTGTAATCAAGCTATCTACCACCGAAGGTGTATCCAGGTGGGCTTTCTCTGCTCTGGGGATGGATGGGGGGAGCCTTCCATGATTGCTCTGGCTTTGTGCTTGTAACCAAGGCAACCTGGGAATGCTCAGGCATGTCTAAGCTTCAGAACTACACACTGCAGGCCTGTAAACAGTAACTGCTTCTGGGTCAGTGAGGGAATAGTCAACCCAGTCTCTGGTTATCCTTGGCCTAGAGCCTCATTCATAGTAAGATTTAGACTAGGCAAAATCATCAGGATTGCCAAAAACAAATGGGTATTTCCAAGAATGAGTCAGAGCTCAAAATCAGCCTCACTACCAGGATGAAAGAAAAGGGAATGTATCCCAAGTACCTGACCCCTGCTGAGTCAGCACTGCCAGGCCCCACAGCCAGAGATGACAACTGAGGCCCTCCCGGGAGCTCTTCAAAAGCATTCTGGGCGCAGACCTGACACCTGGTGGCAGCCCTCGTCTTAGTACGCCCAAACTGCATTTCCTGAACTCCCCTGAGGTGAGGGTGGGGTGGGCAGGTGGCCTGACGGTTCTCACAGATGCCTTCTTCTCTTGCAGAAATACGCCCACACGTCAGCCAAGCACTTCTTCAAGTGCCCCCAGTGTAACAACCGAGAAGAGTTTCCCCAGGAGATGCTGAGGATGGGGATTCACATTCCAGACAGGTAGTGCAAGTCTGCGGCGGGAGCTGCGCCAGGGAGTGGGTTGTTTGGATTTCTAGACAGGAGGTGAATGTGAGGATAGTTCAGAGATTGGCAGCAACTGAGGCACTGATGTACCGTGAAGTGAGAAGAGTGCTTTTCAATCATCCAAGAAAAGGGAGGGGAGTGGGCAGAAGGCCTTTTCCTGAAAAGGTGCTTTAAAACCTAACAGACGTCTGGGGATGGGGAGTTTGTGCTCCAGGGTGGAACTAAGGAACCCCCATGTTCCACGCCAGTGCATTAGCCCTCTTCTCGCAGCCAGACTGCTTGCCCAGTCTTGTTGGCAGTGCTCAGACAGCCTTTGAACTCCTGCTGTGTGTGGCTTGGATTCTTCCTAGTAAACAAAGGTTCACCAGCAGATTGTGTATCCCCTAACAACTAACTTCTTTCTCCCTGCAGAGATGCTGCCTGGGAACTAGAGCCAGGGGCTTTCTCGGAGCTGTATCAGCGCTATCAGCATTGTGATGCCCCCATCTGTCTGTACGAACAAGGCAGGGACAGCTTCGAGGATGAAGGGTAGGAAGAAGCTCCTGGGCATCGCCATCTTAGAAAGCAGGAAGTCTGCTCTTGTCTACAACCCTCTGGATGAACCCAGTTGCCAAGTCCCACTTTTGACCAGCCCCTGACTTATTCATGCACAAATGGGCAGGTCTCCTCTGCAGGGTCTGCTGTTTGTGCCCAGTGAAGAGACATTCAGGGTCAGTTCCTTTCCAGATTCATCCTGCTGGGTGATGCGCCCACCTGTTGCCTCTTAGAATCAACTCAGCACCCCAGAGCCACAGGGTGTAGTAAATGTGTATAGTAAAATTAAATTAAATTAAATTAAAATGCCCTTGGGGTTGGAGAGGTAGCTTAGTGTTTAAGAGCACCAACTGCCCTTCCAAAAGACCCATGCCCTATTTCTTAACATCCACATAGCAGCTCCCAACTGTCTACAACTCCAGTCCCCAGGGAATCTGACACCTTCTTTGGCCTCCACAGATATTGTATGCACATGGTACATATACATGCATGTAGGCAAAACACCAATACACATAAAAAAAAAATTCCCAGGAAGTTCTCCTCATGGCTGAGGCTGGATGGTAGGTAACATTCAAAAGTGACAGTTGGTGTCCTGATTGGCCCTACATCTCTCCGTGGCTCTTCCATAGGCGGTGGCGCCTCATTCTGTGTGCTACATGTGGATCCCATGGAACCCACCGAGACTGCTCCTCTCTTAGACCCAACAGCAAGAAATGGGAGTGTAATGAGTGTTCACTTGCTTCAACCATGGGTAAGGCTTGAAGGATGGTCTGGTATAAGAACTGAGATGGGAGCTAGGTGGTGGTGGTGCCAGTGCATGCCTTTAATCCCAGCACTCGGGAGGCAAAGCGGCCTAGGTAGATCTCTGAGTTCAAGGCCAGCCTGGTCTACAGAGTGAGTTCCAGGACAGCCAGGGCTACACAGAGAAACCCTGTCTTGAGAAACCAAAGAACTGGGATGGGGATGGGGACTTGTCATGCCTGGGATGGGGAAAGCATGTCATAGAAGGGAGCTTTGACCGGGCACTATAGCTTTGAAAGCTGCTGCTGAGGGCTGAAAGACCTGTCCACAGGAGAAACTGAGGCCTGAGTTTACCTTCCCTCTCTACCTTTCTTTCACCACAGATTACATATCTGAAGACTTGGGTGACATCCCCTGATGCAGCAGTGCCTTCCATTCCCAGGAGCATCACTTCAGGGCCACCAACCTGGAAGAGAATCCAGACTCTTCCTGGACTGAGTGGCTACGCCCTTCCCTATAGAAAAGCCTGAGTCCTCTGGCGGCAGAAGACGCTCCTGGAGATCCAAAGGAGCCAGAATCTCTAAGGGCTGCAAAAAGCCCAAGTAACAGCTTCAGAAGAGCTGCTGCTGCCAGGGACAGTGGTTTGGAGAGGTAGCATTTTGAAAGCTTGAGACAAAGGGCCAGCAGTGAGGTTAGCAGCCAAGTGAAGAGACTGGGGAGGCTGAGAGTAGAACTGAGTCTGCATGCCAACAGCTGAGTGTAAGGGCTCCTCTGCTCTTTCTCCTCACTTCTCTTCCTCTCACCAAGATTCTTCCATCTAGATGTTCTCATGTGCCTCTTCCTGCTTCAGCCATTTGTTATCTACAAATAAAGTTGTCTCTCCAGTGGTGGCTCCTTAGGAATTTTCTCTATCTAGTACACTAAGGAATCTGGAGGGTAGAGTGAAGGTATAAGAGAACTCAGCCTTCTGATCCCCAAAACGAGTGACTGAACTATAGAACATAGAGCATAGATGTGTTCTTTGGGAAGGAATCAGCTTGCAGGGTCACTGGGATTCTAGGGGTATAGAGTGTCACCCTTATGCAAATAAGTGCCTAAGTTCTGGGCAGTGAGCCAGCTTAGCAGTCCACTTTGGTCTGAGAACAGGCCCCTGTAGTGAGGCCGAGGTCTCTGGACTCCACCTAATAGGATTGCCATACTTATGTGGGGCAGGCTTCCACTCCAGCCAGTGTGGTCTTAGCTCTCTAGCTAGAGTGAGCACCCAAAGCTGGAGCATTTCTGAGTAGTGTAACTTGAACTTGCAGAGCACAACATCCACATTTGGCAAGGCAGCTAGGATGGGAATCTGGCAGAGGGCCTGGGGAGAAACTGAATAGAGCCTATCTTACATTTATATGTTTTTAATGATTTCATGGGGCTTGGGTTAGTGGGAGAAACTCAGAGCATTGCCACATACTGAATTCCCTAGGTTTCAGTGAGTCATTGCCACTAACAGTGGAGGACAGTGTTCTCATTTCAAATATTGCTAAATTCTGCAGACTTAGATCCAAGATGTATATGGTGATTGCCTTCAGATTCGACTAGATTCACTTGGAAGTATCAGCATTGTTTTGTTACAATTAAAATATACAGGAAAGTAATATATTCTTTTTAATATGTTAAGGTATGTATTTTTAAATCTGTAGTAAATTCATTTAAAAATCGGCAGTGCCTAGGAGTGGAGCTCAGTGGTAGGACACATGCTTACCATATGCAAGGTCCTGGCACCACTCACCCTCCAGCACTTACATACTTATGAAAGTCATTAGACCGTTAAGTCCTAAAAGGATAATAATGAAAACCACTCTTAACTCACCCTTCTCTATTTCTAGTCCTATTTCCTAAAGGCAACTACTGCCATTTTTAAGCAGTTTCTTGATTTAGTAATATTAGACATCATTGACTTCTTATGTTAGAATGGGTTTAGCACCTTAGGAAATTCCCATTTTCAGTCTCTCATGCTAATTTATATATCATGACTATAATAATGTGATTTACTACTGATCCAGACAATACATTGTTTTCACTTTCCTTTCCCTAAATTAGTCACTGCCCTTTTTTGCTTTCTTGTGGGTTTGGGGTAGGGTGGAGAGGTGCTGTTGTCTCTTGAGACAGTATCTTGATAAGTAGTAGCCCTGGCTGGCCCAGCACTTGCTATGTAGGTAGAACAAGGTGGCCTTGAACCCACAGAGATCTGCACGTCTCTGCCTCTAGAGTGCTGGCATTAACAGCCTGTGCCATCACCGCCTCTTTTACTTGCTGTGCACCTATTGCTAACTCTAGATAGTGTATCACTGTCAGTGGTGCCTCTTTTCTGGGAGGCCCGCCTTCTAAGCCTAGCCTAAGCTGCCTGCTCCTGGGTCTTCTGAACAACTACTCTCCTAGGGCTTCCTGGAACTGGGCCCTTTTTCTTCATTTGCCACTTCATAGGTTTGATGGGCAGGACGTGTCTTGTTCTGCAACCCAGGCTGGCCTCAGCCTCTCAAGTACTAAAATGACAGCTTTGAGCCACAATTGCTTTAGTTGACTTTTTTTTTTTTTTCAAGACAAGGTTTCACTGTGTAGCCCTGGCTGTGTGCTGCAGGCTGCAGGAATATATCATAAGAACTCAGCTGGTGCCAGGCCTTGTGGCACATGCCTTCAATCCCAGCACTCAGGAGGCAGAGGCAGGAGGATCTCTGTGAGTTCGAGGCCAGCCTGGGCTACAGAGTGAGTTCCAGGATAGGCACCAAAGCTACACAGAGAAACCCTGTCTTGAAAAAAAAAAAAAGGAAAAAAAAAAAGAACTCAGCTGGTTATGGAAAAGTCACTACCTGGAGGAATCAGGGAATTCCTCCAGAGGAAGCCAAATTCCAAGGAGCTTTTGGTGTTATTTGGCTTGTTATATATAGCTGTATTCTGTTATGAAAATCATGTGTGCCTTCATAGTTTTCCCAATTGACTTTTCCCTAAGAAGGGCTAACAGTGTGGACTGATCACTCTCTGGACATATACATTTCAGGTATTTGGAGAACAGCCTCAGGAAAGGTTTTCTCTGGAATCAGCTATCTCCCTTAGCCACTTTCAAGGACTAACAGTGATAACAGCCCACTTGCAAGTCTCCTGATTTAAGGTAAATCCCACAAGGAGACACCGCCTAGGTCAGGTGGACCTTAAGTAATAGCTTTACAGAAGTTAGCTCGGACCCTCCTTTCTTAACTTCCTCCTTTCCCAAACCTTACCTCTAGTTCCAGATCTCCCTTTAACTATCACCAGAGGCATCTAGCTGTATACTAGGGACTGAACACACCTTCCCCCACCCTGCAGATAAACGGCAGTTAGCTTGGACAGATAGGAGCCACAGGAAAAAAGAAGACAGTTGTATTTTCTCCCATTGACCTAGCAACTTATAGATTCTTAACATTTTCTACTAATCACATTTAAGACTGTAGTTGAGCACATAAGAGCCCTCTTCTTAGATATTACCTGAATTTAGCCTTTAGTTAATTCATTTCCCCATTGGTCACTTCCCTTTGGGGTTGCAAATGATAATTAATGGTTTTTGCATCCCTATGTGATTCTTATCACCCCTCCGTTTGACCCTGGAAGCCTGGCTTTGCACTGCTAGGGAATACTGCTTGTAAGTGTATATATACCAGGACTCCCAGGGCACAGGGGGACGGAGAAGAGAAAAGAGAATGGAAGAACCAGATGGGTAAGAACTTGAGAGGAATAAACTGAGATGGGGAAGAACTAGATTGAAGGGCTAGAAGAGAGTGCTAGAGGAATGAGATGGAAGATGAAGAAGAACCAGATGGGGAAGTCCTAGCTGGGTAAGAACAAGATGAAAAGGACCTAGATGAGGCAGAATTATGACGAGAGAATTAAGATAGAACTTAGATAAGTATAGAGAGAAATCAGGCAAGAAAGGAGCTAGACCTGAGAACAGAACTGAAGCTGTGTATAAAGGATGTTATGCCAGAGGAATTAAAGCAAGTGGACTATAGAGCTCGGTGTGCTGAGATTCTATTTCCTGAAAATAGTCCTTGCCGTTAGTAGTTCTCTCTCCTGAGCCCCTGGGATGTATAATATTAAGGCTGGTTCCTCTAATATTATACAAGAGGTGTGCTGGAACTCACTCTGTAAACAAGGCTGTCCTGGAATTCACAGAGATCTATCTGCCTGCCTCTGCCTCCCAAGTGCGATTAAAGGTGTGTGCTGTCTCTGCCTGGCTGTGCTTTTCTTTCTTAACCTGGAGTTACTCTAAGTGTTATGGTCTTAGAGACTTATGGTCTTAGAGACTTACTCTAAGTGTTATGGTCTTAGTGCCTTTCTGTTTATAGGAATCAATCTGTATAATACTAAAATGCAAGAAACCATCATCTTGACTGAAAAGAATAGCTCCCCAGCAGTGATCTTGAAACTCTAGCTTTGGTAGAAGTGTGGTGTGGGAGGGTTTTGCACCCAGGCATTCGGCCGTCCTACTTCTGTGTGCATCTGGCCTTACACACACACACACACACACACACACACACACACACCTATCAAACATTTATACTCTCCACTGATATTAATACCTAATCCCATTCTTTTTTTTAAATATTTATTATGTATACAGCATTCTGTCTGCATGTATACCTGCCGACCAGAAGAGGGCGCCAGATCTCATTGCAGATGGTTGTGAGCCACCATGTGGTTGCTGGGAATTGAACTCAGGACCTCTGGAAGAGCAGTCAGTGCTCTTAACCTCTGAGCCATCTCTCCAGCCCCGCTAATCCCATTCTTATAGGCTGGAAAAATCAATTTTATACTACTCTTCTGGTTCAAGCCAATTATTTTCTATTAGATATCCAGATTCTCTTTAACAAACTTTTTAAAGATTTATTTTATACATATGAATGTTTTGCCTGAATGTGTGTATGTGCACCATCTGTGTGCCTGGTACCCGTGGAAGTCAGAAGTGAGTAGGACCCCTGGAACTAGAGTTATGGATGGTTGTGAGCCTCCATGTGGGTGCTAGGTCCTCTAGAAGCCCAACAAATGTTCTTAACCCCTGAGCCATCTCTCTAGCCCCTTAAACAAAATTTTCATTTTAGCACACGCCTTTAATCCCAGCACTCGGAAGGCAGAGGCTGGCGGATCTCTGTGAGTTCGAGGCCAGCCTGGGCTACAGAGTGAGTTCCAGGAAAGGTACAAAAACTACACAGAGAAACCCTGTCTCAAAAAACAAATAAAAAATGTTTTTCATTTTAAAAACAGTTTACAGGGGAAAATGTGAAGATAATGTAGAGAATTCTTACATATCCAAACCCAGAACTTCTTATTACTGATGTCTTAGATTCATATGGTGAATTTCTCACAACAAATAAACCAATATTGTTACATAATAATCCACTAAAGACCATACATTATTCAGCTTTTCTTGGTTTTCCCCTATATTTTTCTTTTGGTTTGTTTCAGATTTCTACCCAGGACTACATAGCACCAACTCATATTTTTGTTTTGTTTTGTTTTGCTTTTGAGACAAGGTCTCACAATGTTGCCCTAGCTGGCCTGGAACTCATCAAGATCCACCTGCCTCTGCCTCCTGAGTTCTGGGATTAAAGACACCGTGATCAGCCACATTGAGTCACTTTCAAGTTCCTCTTGGAGGTGACAGATTTTTCTGTGATAGTTTTGTAGAGTACTATCAGGTATTTTGTATTGTGTCCCTAAATAGGATTTATCTAATGTCTTTATCACGAGTAGACTGGGCTATGAGTTTCGAAGGGCATAGAGGTAAGAGCATCTCAGCGTCTGAAGTGCCCTGCTGGCGGCATGGCGGAAGGCAGCCGTGCCCTCTGCATGTAGACTGCAGGGTGTGGGGGACTTGGGGACCCTCCTCTTTGAGAGCATAAAAGATATGTGGAATTCTTCTGCAGAGATTTACCTGTTTTCTCCCACTTAATTATTTACTCAAGCACTTTTACTTTTTATATTTTAATGTATATTTTTCATTTTATTGTTAATATCAGTATGGAATTGGAAGTGTGCATATTATGCTTTGGGTTTCAACTCAATATGATTTTTTTTGTCTAGAGTGTTCCAGCTTTGGCCATTGGGCACTTCTGTGTCCTTTTCAAACATCCCTATCATTGCATTTTGTTTTGTTTTTCAATACATCCTTAATTTCTGGAATTTAATGTGTCCCAACATTATATTGTATTTTTAAATGCTTTTTTTTCATAACAGATGTGTCTATTGGAACAAATTACTAATAGATGTTCAATTAATGACTATTTCATACCTGAGGACCTGAACAAATGCTTCCTTTGTGAAGGACAGAAACAAAAGTTCACTGAAGTTCTCCAATGCACCTGCTCCCCCTAAGCTTCTCTTTATTGGAGCCCTAAGTGAAGGTAAGAAACCTGGGGGTTTTATTCTGCTTTCCTCCCTGATCAACCTGCTTTCTTGTCAGTTCATCTGTTTCTCACATCCCCCCCCTTCTGCTGCTGCCAGTGTTCAGCTCGGACGCACCCCTTTTCCTTCAGTTACCATAGAACACGTGATAGCTTTTTGCTTAGGATTGGAGTCCGTGGCCTTTTCTCAAACAGGGCTCTGCACAGCTGCATTTCCCACAGCACCCCACCCATGGGCATGCTGCCCTGTTCTTTTCTGAACTGCGGGGCCTCAGGTCCCCAGAGTGGAAGGCCCTAACTTTCATCCTTAGCCTGTTGAACTGAGTGCAATGGCTAACTCTTCGTCGCTGGGTTCTCACTTCTGGTCTCTGCTTGTGCCCTTGTAGCCCATGTCCTCTGTCAGTCCTACAATTATAGGTCTGTCTCTACTGCTGGATTGGAAGCCCCTTGCAGTCAGAGACCTGTTTCTTTACTGTTTTTCTTGTTTGTGGTGCCTAGCCCAGCCACCTTCTGAGGCAGTTTGCCATCTATCCACACTGGGTTCTCGATCATGTTGTTCTAGTTTTAAACACCAGAGGGCAGTGTTAGCACGTTGAGGAATGAGATTATGAAAACCTTGCTTCTGTTTGGGGAATTAGCAGTAATGTGCTCACTTGTTCTAAACAAGTTAGTTCAAACTTATTCATAAAGTGTATGTTTAGGGTTAGAGATTAATATTAAAGCTAACAACAACACTACCACTCAGGTCAAATCCTTAAACAAGACTACCTTTATAGCTCCTCTAGACTCAAAGTAGCCTTCCTAACCCTGGCTTGCCTTCCCCCACCACCAACCAATGACTTCCAGTCCCAAGGGATATTTAATATGGTTCTATTGCTCTTCTGAATTGCCTTCCCACCACATATACATACACATATGTGCACACATGCAGACACCCACACACAGCCACCAGTCTGTGGTTGGTGGTCCAAAGGCATGGACAGGACAGAGATGCTGCGAAAAGCAGCATCTCCACAGTGTCACCCCCACCCCACCCCACCCCGTATTCCAGGCTGACAGGAGGTGAATCACTACATCGTGGAGGACCTAGATGAAAGAAGACTCCTTTGTGACTAAGCAAGGAAACCCCATTTTAAAGGATCAGACATCATGAGGCCCAGATGGAGGAGTGAAGCCTGAAAGCCCCTCCCCCTTGACCCTGGCTTCTTAACCCTAGCCTGCATGCATGCCTGATAGACAGGAAGGCATCCGCGCCATCAGTGTCCATCCGTCTCAGTGCGTCTGAAACCCGTCTGGGCCATCAAAGCCGTCCCTAGCCATCAGGATCAGACAGAAGAGACATCATCCTCAAGGAAACAATCCCCCATTGTGCTCCACTCCTTGGAAATGGTGAATTTGTAAACAGGCTCTTACGTTTAGACAGACCCTGCCCTGGCTTTGTGTGGGAGTGTTGTTTTTTCTTCCCTGAACAATGTCCTTCCCATTTGGGCCAGCCGTTCACACTATTGTCCTAGACCCTTGGACTACAGGAAACAGCACCAGATTCTTATCAGCTGAGGCGGTGGAGGTGGTATGCACAATGAGATCATGCCCACAAAGCAAGCTGCTGTTCTGACAAATCATTCTTCTATATCTGTATCTATGAGAGCAGAACTGCCCTGACCTCCCAACAGGCCAATTCAAGTGTCCCCAGTACAGTCC
>CABHPH010076226.1:0-41428 GCA_902168325.1 Peromyscus nudipes | reverse complement strand
AGAGAGAGAGAGAGAGAGAGAGAGAGAGAGAGAGAGAGAGAGAGAGAAGGTCTGAATTGCCTTAGTGTAGAGTACCCTAACCTGAGTTCATTGAATAATTAATTGTAGTGTATGCTTTATGCTGATTTGAGAATCATGGTAGAAATAACCCCGACAAGCTTGTTTACTTCATTCTTCCTGGAGCATTCTTGACCTAGTTCAGAACCACAACTCCTACCTGCTGCCCCTGTCGACTAGCTGCTGTTCCCCTGAACTGAATGACTGACTTTAGCATCACTGCCTATGTTTCTTGACACAGCAGACAATAGACAAGGCAAATTTCTGCAAACCAGAGCCGATTTAAGAATCTCTGGGCAAACTTGCTGCCCCAGGGTATCTGGCAATCCATTTGTAGGGAGTAGGACTCCTTTGCAGAGCCAAGTAAATCATGCAGCTGCTTCCGCTTTATAACAGGGTTTATGCCTTGTAAGTCAGTTTAGAGCCGAACTGGGAAGGGGTGCATAGTTCACAACTGGCCTGTGAACTTACACAAAGGAGAGCATGGAATAGTTATAAATGGTTGGCTGCCATTGTGCAAATGAGGAAAGTCTACAAAGGTAGAAAGTGACCTGCAGGCACCCACCTAATTAAGCACTGGGATCTGGAAGCCCCCGCTCACAGAAATGTTCCCTTTCTGGTCCTCACACTCAGGATAGCATAAGACATTTAGATGGAGTCAACAGAACCTGGTGCACACACTCAGTAAGTGCCCAACTTGAGGAGCATGTGTGTAGATACAGCAAGTGTGTAATTGTTCAGTAGTAATCAGCAATGAACAAAACGAGCAGTAGAGCAGACAGTTTTCAATTTTCCCTTTGAGTCCTCAAGACTTTCCCCACGTCAGTTTACTTACCCTGTTTATCAAAGCATGTGAAGCCACAGGCATCTTCATTATTTGCAGTTGCACATGGCAGGTCCTCACACTTGGACACTGTGGCGTTACACTCAGTCTACGACAGAATAACGCAGACAGTCACAGAGGGAAACGGCAGCTTGTGTCTTTTTTACTGTTTTATGCCAGGTCCCTTTCTGTGGCATGCATGATTTCATTCCGTCTTCCCCTTGACCCTGTCCTGTTTACGACGATGGAAACTGACAATAGAGTATATAAGTAACTCACTCTATGTCTGCCAGCTAGTAAGTAATTGTCACCATTTTCACTGTACTGCATTGGCTACCCGAAAATAGATGATGTCTATCCTAAGTGTACATACAGGAAGCAGTGAACTGAGCTCGGGTATTTTCCCTCTCCTGTTTCCCTGTTTGTATTTCTCAGTTTGTGGCACAAGATCTCTTTTGATGTAAAACTGCATGCATATATTTATATATATATATTATATATATATTTATTTATATATATATATTTATATATATATATGCATTTATGTGGTAAAGACCCTTACCTTATATCATCTCATAACCATGCGTAATACTATTCTTTTAAGAAATGAGTAAATGAATAAGTCATAAAACAAAGAATACGTGTTGAATGCTGGAGAACAATGGCCTTGCTCTGACACCAGCGACATTCTTGGCTCTCTTCGTCTCCTCCCTTTGTTCAAAACAGTCTGACTTTTAATATCTTACTGGAAGTAACAGGAAAACAGTACGTTAAGTGATCGCTGTGGGTTTTTTTAATTTTATTTTGGCATTTTGACAATGAGTGGTTATGCCCTGTAATCAAAGGAAAACATGAACTGGCCATCTCCTAGCAACTCATTAAAGATTACTCCCAGGGAATAATTTATGGGTCAGAGTGTACGTGCATGTAACCTTCAAGCTGAAAGCCAACAAATCCCACACTCGCTCATTAACATCTTTCAAAATCCTACAAATACATGAGCCTATTTTGAATGAGACAGCAGAGCCAATGAGCACAAAATGTCCCCAATGGGCAATTTTGTGTAAAAAGTCAAAGAATGGACCTTGTTTTTTTCTGTTGTTGAAAACCTAATTACAATTTGAAGTCACTAGTAATCATTCTTCCCTCCTACTGCTGCCTTTGCTGAAGTCTCTTCCACCTCTTTCATGGAAGGAGACATCTGTCACACACGGGCAGACTGTGTCACAGCAACCTGGTCTTCTCTGACGTGTTCTCCCAGTGGGCACGTTCCCTGCCTGTGAAGTCTGGTGTACTGAGGAGATCAGTCAATCAAACCAGCTCCTCCTCACTCCCAGGAAGCTGCTGCTCTCGGAGCCTTAATGAGCCAAAGGAAGGTGCAATCAACACAGATTTTATTCGGCCATCTGTGCAGTAAAGAAACAAATATGGCTTCGGGATAATTCATTCTATCTCTCCAATCCATGATTTAATCAACTCTCTTTAAAACTGAGAAGACTGACTGGGGAATTCATGTGAATGATGACCAAGGCAAAGGGGGATTCCATATTTGAAATAATCTAACTACAACGCACACACTTGCACACTAAGATGTGTACACTGTTTGCTAGCAGAAGAGGTAACATTGGGGGACCGTGTGTCGGTCGCACTTCTAAGTGCTCTACGTGTTTAAACCCATTGACTCTTCCCACAGCCCTGGGAATCAATACCATTGTCAGCCCTATTTCTAGAAGAGAAACTCAATCTGACTCAGGGCCAGGGTGAGCGACTTTCTGAAATTACCCATCTGCAAATGGTAGAAGGGCTTTGACAAAGTTGATTGATTGGGTTCCACGTTCAAAGCGGTTGCTTATAATCTGGATCCATGGTGAGAGCAGTGTGGTCCCCTACTCCAATTGCTGTTTGGAAACCAAAGGCAGCCAAATGTTGCCATTCCTAAAAATAGCTCAAATCTGGATCATGAGCATTTGTTCTGAAATGCTTTTTCTGAGCTGTCTTCTCGTGACACCGAATGTGCACCTATTTCTATTTATTATGAGAGGGGCAAGACTGCTTGGTTGTGGGTCCCTTGCTGTGTAGCTGTCAATCTAAGCAGGCTAAAGAAATGTGACTAACTTCAAGCTTGCTCAGGGTTGTCCAGGGTCAGCATCCTGGACCAATGAATAGGAAGGGCCACTATCATTTAAAGTTATGCTGTTACATACTCCCTTGAAACGTATGGAGCAATTAATGTGTATTATTACCTGTCTACTGGACACTTAGTATTTTTCAGTCTCTACTAACACTGTCTTTATGCCATTTATACTCAAGGGAAATATGAATGAAGCCATCATTCATGCCTAGTCCTAAAGGATTTAGGCTCAGCCTACATTTTCAGCCAATTATATTTCAAATCACTGAGTTAAAAATTTTCTATGTACTACATAAAATACTGTTAAGTCTGTTTTTCCTTAAGGTATTCCTAAAGTGTAACAGGGTTCCTCACTGTCCTGATAAGTCAGAATCTATTGGAACAGTAAATTTTATTAATGTTTATCCTTATTTTAAGCTTTCAGTAGCATTTTTCTCTGGTCCCAATTACTGTAGGTTACACTTAAAATTTCTTTGAAATGAAACAGTTTTATTTTGTGTCATCTTATTATTTTTAAATTTTTTATAATTTTTGAGAATTTCATATGTGTATGTGATAAAATATAATCTTATCCCCCCCCCATTTTCCCTTCCAATTCCTACATATCCTTCAAACTTCGTGTCTTATATGTGTACTCATATGTACGTACGTGTGTGTGTGTGTGTGTGTGTGTGTGTGTGTGTGTGTGTATGTGGCCATCCACTGGAGTGTGGAAAGTCTACCAGTTACCATATACTCAATAAATAATGATTCTCCTGGGCTTTAGAGATGACTCTGTGGTTAAGAGCACTTGTTCTTGCAGAAAGACCCAGGTTCAATTTTCAGCACCCACATGGTAGCTCACAACCATCTGTAACTGCAGTTCCAGGAGATATAATGCCCTCCTCTGGCCTCTACTGGCACATAATGCACATACGTAGATGCAGGGAAAATACTCACATAGAAATAAATAAATGAATGACCCTACCACCACCACCTGCAATTACTGTCAGTCGCTCTTCAGTAGAGCGTAAGGCCTGCAGGCTTGATTCTGTGCAGTTTTCGCACAGATATCACAGAACTCCTCTCCATCCTCTGGTTCTTACATTATGTCTCCTGTGATGTTCCTTCAGCCTTGGTGCCAGGGGAATTAATATAGATTACTTTTGGGAGCTGAGCACCAAGCCTCCTATCCTTAGCACTTTGAAGTGTTATGCACCTTTCCAGTGACTGCTGTTAACTGCCACAAAAGAGTCTTCTCATACCAAGGTTGAGAGCAGCCCAGGTCTATGGGTATAAACATAAATATATGGAAGGCAATTTGACAGCATGGCCATTTAGCAAAATAACAATGGCAGGTTCCACTCTAGGGCCTGTGACCTCTTCAGTCAAGGGTTTTCCACCAGGATTAGAGCATCAGGAGTGAAATTCCCTCCTGTGGAGCTGGTCTCTCATCCAATCAGAAAGCAGGTAGCTACCCACAACAGTAACGCCACCTCTGCCTTTTCTCTGGCAGGCCCTTATTATAAGCCTTTCCCCCAATTTGTTATGTTTTTCTTAAAATTCAAGGGTAGTTTTTGGAAAGAAAGGCTACAGATTGCAGGAGACAAGTTTAAAATTGAAACAAAGGGAATTATTCTCAAGTTATTCTTTTTCTGTTTGGATAATACTATCTGTGGTTATTGTATCAAAATAAATATTAAAACATTTGCTTTTAGTCTTAACATCAGCTCTCACATTTTAGACAAAGTATATAACCAAATACCTCTAAAATTCATCATGATTAAGTAAATCTTTTTATTTGCAAATACTGACATACATTGACTAGAGAACTTGGATACGTCTTAAAACCTTTCATAATACATTCTACTATGATTGATTTACCTCTAACAAAATGATTTATAAGGCCTTAATCTGTATTCTCACAATACAATTCCTTATCTTTTCATAGAATCAACTGTTGTAAAGATGTGTTAAGATAAACTCTAAAAATATTATTTGAGGTATTCAAGTAGAAAGATTTATTGCATTTTTGCTATCGTAAAACATGTTTTTGTGAGAATTTTAGGTAACCAGTTCTGGGTGCTGATGAGGTGTGAAAAGCCTGAAGCAAATTAACATACAGATGGAACTGCATTAATGTATTCATGCAGTTCAAGTATGATCTTGATACAGATCAAGTATTAGAGTCAGTGGGTCTAGTGAGAGCGTGGTGACGCATTTTGAATTTTTCCGCAAGACACTGCTCAGAAATATCATAAGTTCCAACCTGCTGACCTTGTCCATTATTAGAAACCTTCGTTTTGAAAGAAATTGTAGAAAGTCTGCTAAAATGCAAACGTGTTGTTTTAATAAGTTAATACCTCATCACTTATAATTTTAACAAAACCCCAAGGAGATCAGATGTAAGATCTAAACTCATCCACATAGCCAATTAATGAACAACAGTTGTTGTATCCTGGAAAGACAATGTCTCATCACACGTAAAGATAAGTGATGGCTGTTAACATCTCACAGAATTCAAAATGAAGGTCACAAAGGGAGGTGGTGGTTTCAGAGTTCACTGATTTGCTCCAGTATTGACCAGATTCTTGCCCACGATCAGACTCTAATGCTAAATCAATTAGTGCCTAAGTTCACAAAGGTAAATAATGGTGTTCACTATCAACATGTGGCAAAATTAATTCATGCTGCCACACTGTAATGACAGGGAAGTCACTAAGGACAGTGCCATTTCTGTGAGACAGGATTTCTTTTAGCCCAGACTATCCCTGAATTCACTATATAATCAAGGATGATTATGAATTGCTGATCTTCCTACCTCCACCTCCCAAGTGCTGGGATTACGGGCTTGTATCACGATGCCCAGCTGATGTTGTTGACAGTTTGGGTTCTATTATGGAACACAGGTTTGTTCTACTCTTCTTGAGTTTCTCTGGCTCACATCTCCACCACAGTAATATTTCCATAGTTAGCCAAGCGCTAAAAATGACTATCTCCTTGAACTTCCTAAAAGGAAGAGAAATCTTGACTTTAGCACCTTACCATATTCATTCTTTCCCCGTCCTGCCCTGTATGGGGCCATTCCCAGAATGAGGGCTGTTCCTCCCTGTAGGTTCCACCCCATGACTGAGTTTCCTGCCTCTGAATCACATTCTCCTGTTGAAGGGCCCTGCTGTGATGGTGAAAAACAAGATAATAAGCAAGCATGGAAGATGCAAGGCAGTAAGAAAGGCTCTGCAGGAAAACTTCCAAAGGAGAATGGAAATCAAGAGGAAGGCAGTGTATATGGGGTGTATATGGGGTGGTCAGGAGTGGCCTCTCTGATAAGGTGATGCAGTTGTTTGAATGAGACATGTCCCCCATAATCTTGAGTGTTTGAACACTTGGTTCCCAGTTGGTGGCACCATTTATGGAGGTTTAAGAGGTGCAGTCTCCTCGGAGGAAGGGTGTCATTGGTTTTGGACTTTGAGAGCTTAAAGCTGTGTCTACTTCCAGTGTGTTCTCTCTGCTTAGTGCTTACGGTTTGAAGGTGTGAGCTCTCAAGCTTGCTACTATATGTCCCCATTATAATGGAATTTCATTCCTCTGGAAACAACAGCCCAAATAAACCCTTCCTTCTGTAGCTTGCCTGGTCATGGTGTTTTATCACAGCAGTAGAAAAGTAACCAAGGCAGGCGTCATGTGAGCATTAAGCTTAAGGACGAAAGGACAAAGCTAGGGATAGAAGTACCCTAGACAGAAAGAATACTCCTGTGATAGTAGTGGACTTGGTGTGTGCAATGAAGTATTCCAGATTCTGGAACAGACTGGGCAAGAAGGAGAAGTGGTAGCCATGAGCCTAGTTACTGTGAGCATCCCTGACAAGGAGGCCCCCTTTCGGCCATGGCAGGGAAGAGAGATGGAACCGTGAGTTGGGGGTGTTTGAACAGAATGAATGTTCTCTATCAGAGGTTATAGCCGTCACTCTGCACATTGCAGTGTCTGAATACAGCAGACTCAGGTACATGCAGAGGAAGGAAAGCAGCCATGAGGCGCTAAAACAGACAAGACAGAGCCAAGGTACAGGATGCTCACAGAGAAGTGGATATTGTATGCTTGGGTTCTGGATATGTTCTGAAGGCAGATATCGTAAAACCCGATCACAAATGAACATGGTAAAGGCAGTTATGAGTCAAATGTTGTGTCAATGCTTTGAGGCTGGAAAGCAGTAAAATTTTTGGCAGCCCATGCTAGGAAAGTGTTCTCTCATTGAGCTATGTTCCCAGCATTTGCAATACTCCTTTTCTCTCTTTTTTAAAGACAGGTCTCGTTGAAGGCCCAGGATGGTCTTAAACTCATTCTGTAGCTAGACTTGAACTTGGAACATTCCCGCCTCTGCCTCCTTAACACTAGTATTTCAAGTCTGCGTCACTAGACCCAGCAATGGCGATGCTTTTTGCAGAGAGATAGCAGGGCGGGCCCAAGCTCTGGGGAATGTGCCTATGGGAAATGCACAAATGGGTTCATAAAGAGGCAGCTGTTACTCCAAGCCTGACATTTTGAGGGTAGGAATTAGGAATGGTCCAACAGCTATAATCCACATATCTAACACTAGACTGATTCTAGTGTGATTGCCTAAATCCCAGCTATGTTGAGAGTCTCCACCAAGAGAGACAGAGAACACAGGGTAATGGGGCAGAAATTATGAGAGAAATGTTGAGGGGTGAAAACGGAGAAGAAGGTGGTTGAACCCCAAGATGCTTTACCTCCCTGCTCTACATGTGTAGGTACTTGGACTCAGAACTCACTAGGGTGATGCGATGTAACCAGAGTCCATATGTCCGTGTGTGTGAATGTATATATGAGTGTATGTATGTTTGTGCCTATGTATAACATACATATGTGTATTATATGTGAAGTCCATGTATGTGTATATATGTAACATTATACATAATTATATATAGATAGCATAGATGTTATATATTATATATTTTATATATATATATATAAAATTATATAGAGAGATTGTACTGGCTGGCTGGTTTTGTGTGTCAACTTGATACAAGCTAGTGTTATCAGAGAAGAAGGAGCCTCAGTTGAGGAAATGCCTCCATGAGACCCAACTGTAAGACATGTTCTCATTTAGTGATCAATGGGGGAGGGCCCAGCCCATGGTGAGTGGTGCCATCCCTGGGCTGGTGGTCCTGGATTCTATAAGATGGGCTGAGCAAGCCACAGGAAGCAAGCCAGTAAACAGCATCCCTTCATGGCCTCTGCATCAACCCCTGCTTCCAGGATCCTGCCCTGTTTTGAATTCCTACCCTGACTTCCTTCAGTGATGAACAGCAATGCTGAAGTATAAGCCTAATAAACCCTTTCCTCCCCAACTTGCCTTTTGGTCATGTTGTTTTTGGTGCAACAGCAATAGAAGCCCTAATTAAGACATAGATAATATATATGATTATAATATATGCATATATAATATGCTCTGATTATAATATATATTTACATATATAATATGCTGTAATAAAGTACCTGAAAAAATCAATTTAAGGAAGGTAGGGTTTTTGACTCACAATTTGAAAAACACAGCCATCATGATGGGGAAGCCATGGCTGCAGGAGCCTGAAGTAACTGGTCATACTGAATATGAATTCAGAAGGTAGGCAACAATGGATGCTTGTGTTGAGCTCATCTTCTTTCTATTTAGTCCAGGACCCCTTCCCACAGAATGGTGCCATGCACATTCAGGGTAGGTGTATCCATCTCAATGATCTCAATCTAAAATTTCCCTCAAAGATATACCCGGAAGTTTATTTTCATGATGATTATAAATGCTATCGAGTTTAAACCACCATATAACTTGATCTGAAATATTAGCTCAACCTTTGAATTTTTACACATGACCCTCATTGAACTTGAAACACTAAATATCTGCAAGAAAAGTCAAGGCCTAGTAAACAATCATTGTTTTGTTAATTGTAGAACCCATTAAATTAGTTTCAAGATTATGCCGGAATATCTAATTAGCTTTACATGTATTCATTTGCAACTTAAGAACAAAGCTATAAATCAATTTTGTGTCTGAGAAAACATACCATTATTTGCCCAAAGAGCCAGATTTCCTCTAAACACCACCAGGCAACATCACCTATTTAACTGCGTCTCTGTTGGATCATGTCATCAGGTATGGGCAGTAGACTGGTTACCATTGGTAGACTCCACCAGCACATAACTCATATGTATGAGATGAGGCTCTAACCATATGGGACCAAGTATGTAACTCATACAGGAGGCAAAGGTAAATGAAAATCTACTTCAGTGGTAGACTGTGGTATCCATAATACAAATACAGGCATCACATGGGAGGGAGAAAATTAAGTGATAATGTAGAGGAAACACAACTCACTTTGAAACTTCAGGTAAATGTAGATCTGTTTTTTTTTTTTTTTAAAGAGCATATGCTTTGGAGACATTCAACTGCTAAGAGAGCAATTCCCTCTTGCTTACCTTGTTACAGTTGCATAATGAAGTTCGAATGCTTGAACTGACCTTTGGAAAGCAAGGAAATTGAGTTTGAAGGGGAGAGACAAGGTTTGGAGACATCAAAGAGACCAAAGAGAACAGGAATGAAAGGTCTATGTTTAGAGAAGAGTACACCAATTTTTCTATGACATTATTTTAAACATAGAAAGGGGTGTGTGTGTGTGTATGTGTGTGTGTGTGTGTATGTGTGTGTGTGTGCACGTTTATAATTTACTTAAATGCTACTTTCATTAACCACTAATAAAAATGCATTCTAAAAGTAAGAGTACATTACATATAACGCATGGGGAATTAGAAAAAGGAAGCCAGCAAGCATCATTCTTACTCTAATACCAAAGGTTAGCCCTTCTTTTAAATGTCATTTCATTTCAGGAAAATATAAACCACTTTATTATAAGTTTGTAATTTTAACTTCCTTTTATTGAATAATAAAACGTTGAAGGTATATCTAGTTTATAAGGACTGAATCAAAATTTTTGACAAATAAGAGAGACTCAGCTTTATATAAAATCATCTCTGGCTTATATTTTAAGTGTCCATATATATTTAAAATCTGTATGGATTTGTACAGAGGTATATAAATATATACATTCATTCATCCACACATATATAGGTATAGAAATAAACATTGGAGAACCAGAAGTAATATTCAAAATTCATATCTTAGGACCTAGATAGAACACTATAAAAGTTAGTGATAAGCATAACTTTAAATAGTCTTCAAAACAGTTTGAATCATGGAATGATGCTCACTATTAAAATGTCATTTTTTGTGGTGTTTTTCTTTGCCTTAAAGATTTGAAGGTCACCAAAGCCACATGCTTCTTCCTTGCCCTTTTCCTTAACCCGACCAGAAAAGGTACTAGAAAGGAAGAAAGACAGATATGTGCATAATACAGCATAGAAAGAATGGGTGAGATAGATAATTCCAGGAAATGCTCAAAATAGCTAAATTAGCCTTATGCCAAATATACATGAAGTAATTTACTTTTTATAATGTTGGTTCAGCTGAATAAAATGATTTCATCTTTGAGTGTTCCGGTAATTATAACTGAAATGTGACTCACTTCCATGAGGGCTCTTCTCCCTCCTCTTTGGACAAAGTGGTCAGAATCAGGATAAATAAAAATATTAACAGCCATAATGGGTTGTTCGTTGATAGGGCGTGTCTTCACTTTGTAAGGCCCAGCTATGTGCTTCCTGACTTTGTGTTTATATGTATCTATGACAGTGTAGTTTGACGGAATTTTATTATGGGACACCATGTAGTAATAGATTCAAATTTAGGGAAAGTCATGTTCATGTGTTTCCTTCTGTTCCATGCATTTGTGAGGATGCTGTGGGAAAGACATGGGAGCGTTCTTAGGGCTACTCAAGGGCTCACTTTGTGCTCTTAGCAATGGACCATAGAAGGAGCCTAAGCTACTTAAACACTTCAAGTGCAATGAAAAGAGACCTAAAACACCCTAAGACACGTGAGGAAAATCATCTGCTCCCACTGTTAGGCAACATGGCACCTCCTCCCATGTACAACCAGAAGATCATCTATTAGGGGTTCCTTATTCTCAAGGGATAGCAACCAGTAGTATTGGCCTCCACGTCACCATGAATTGATTATTGGCTCCCATCTGCTCCACCCCATGTGCTAAACTATGCTTAATCTGTGTTTCACTTAGGTAAAATCAAAAGGACTAAAAATGCTTATCTCCTCCTACCCAAGCTCTAGAGTTTAGACCAAATATATCGCAGGACTTCAGTAGAAGGATATGTTCTTTCCAGAGTAAAAATGTCTTTTACTTCTAAAGACACACATGGCAGGGAGGTAGTGCCCCATCCGGGGGGAAACCCAAGTTTTAGTTTACACAGGGTCTGAAATAAAACAAGCTCTTGCAATGTTTGGCTGATAATTAAATGCAGAATGAATGATGCCATACTTTGAGATGGGAGATGCAGGGAAAATGGAGCCAAACTTGAGGAGAAGGGAATTTCTTAAACCCAGAGCAGCATGAGAAATGCATACGAGTCGCATTTGAATTGGAGCTTAGACACAGCAATACAGAAACTGGGCTAACCCAGTGACAGCCAGGCCTGGCTTTGCATCAGAGGAGACAGAAAGTTAGCTTCTTTGGCAGAGTACTACTGCAAGATTAAATTATACAGAAACCTTAAAAAAAAAACCATTTGCTGCATATAAATTGATATTTTATGTGCAGACTATTTTATGTACTCATTAAAATAAGACCCAGGGGACCCATTTGAGCATTATCTCCTGGGCTTGGTGTTCATCTATGATTTTGGAGGAAAATAAATCTTCTTTATAAACATACCACACTTCAAACTCCTCATGCTCTCCCCAGTTCAGATCATCTCCTATCGGTATTTTCTTGATGATACATGTGTCATAGGGCGGCATTAAAATAGAGCCGAGTATATTAAATCATAACTTGTGTTAAGTAACCAGTTTAATTCTGTTTGTTTTTAAGAGGGGAACAAGCTGACATTTTTGTGTCACAGACGTTGGTAATTGTTCCCAAAGCCCAGCACAACAGTCACCCACACGACAAAATAGCTTCAAATGCCACTGGGCTCCCCGTGCCGTTGTGATTTAGAAAGTGAGACGTGAGTGACTCTACCAGTTAGGAAATGTGATGAAAATATTGGCCAGGAATACAGTGTACTTCAATGTTCTAACCCTGGTTCCTCAAAACCAGTAGACTCTGCTCTTTAACTAGGAGCTGTGCAAAGAATGTGGCATTTGGAGTGGTGAGCTGTGCTGTAATTTGTTAGTTTCAAAGGACTTCTCTGCTGTCAACGCTAACAGACTACGAAGAAAATTAATAATTCTTGTCACTCCCAATATCCCTCCTGCTTTTACAAGCTTATGATAATTTATGGGCTGAAGTTTGTTCATTTTTTTAAAGTGGGGATTTCTGAAATGGATGTTATCTTAGACACAAATTCTCAAATAGAGCTCCCCAGTGGAAAGACACGAGACAATATGGAAAGACATGGGATAGACCTTATTTCTGGAGTCAAGTTGGCAGCTGAGAGAACAGCCCAATTGCTGTAGGCTTCCATTAATACATATCCCCTCTTGTGGTGGTATTGTGTTCCCCAAAATATTGTGCACCCTAATAAACTTATCTGGGGTCAGAGAACAGGACAGCCACAATATTAAACATAGAAGATAGGCAGTGGTAGCACACACCTTTAATCCCAGCATTCCAGAGGCAAAATCCCTCTGGATCTCTGTGAGTTCAAGGCCACATTGGAAACAGCCAGGTAAGGTGACACATGCCTTTAATCCCAAGAAGTGAGCCTTTAATCCCAGGGAGTGATGGCAAAAACAGAAAGATATATAGGGCGTGGAGACCAGAAACTAGAAGCATTTGGCTGGTTAAGTTTTAGGCTTTTGAGCAGCAGTTCAGCTGAGACCCATTTATTTGGATGCATTCAGTCTGAGGAAACAGGATCAGCTGAGGAACTGGTGAGGTGAGGTAGCTGTGGCTTGTTCTCTTTCTCTGGTCTTGCAGTATTCACCCCAATACCTGGCTCAGGTTTGATTTTATTAATAAGAACTTTGAAGATTCATGCTACACCCTCTAACCCTGGTCATATCAGAAATATGAATCTTTTAATGATCTTCTTGTGAATTCTAATATGTGAATGAATCATTAAAAGTGGCTTCCAGTTGGATTGTGTTTGGGAAATGCAACCAGAGCAATAAGCTTAGTGGTCTGTATATAAACCTTCGATGGATATTTGTTGACTACATACCTTCTTAGATTTAGTATATTCCAGGTGATTAAAAAAAATCCTATGATTCTGTGTTTTAAAACAAGTCTTTCTTCGTATGAACTAAAATTTGTATATACTTGAATTTCTAGATTTTGTTAGTATGTGGATGTGTATGAAGGGGAAGCAAATAAAAAGAGAATGATTCGGGGAAGAGAGATCTAGGGAACAGCAGGAGATGAAGGAAAGTATGTGTCATGAAAGCAGAATCAAGGCTGGTGAGGAAGTGGAAAGGGGCTGGAAGTAGATATGAGAGACCGGAGAGGGTGGTGGGGGGTGTGCATGGGAACAATAACAATATAATATATATGTCTGAAAATGTCCCAGTGAGACTCATTTCTTTGTGTTCTAATCAAGGAATTAATTTAAAAAGTCAGACACACACATGTAGTTGTTTTGGTTTGGTTTGGGGAGTTTTTCTCTGGCCCACATTAACAGGCCACCCACTTTAGTGATAAGATTAAAAGAAGTTATATTAAGAGCATGTGCCTGAAAGCTACCTAAAACTTGAGTTGTTGGAGTCTGTCCGTGTGTGTGTGTGTGTGTGTGTGTGTGTGTGTGTGTGTGTGTGTGCATGTATGTGCGCATGCACATGTATTTGTGAAGTCTCTGCTTCTGTAAGAAAGAATTAACTTTGGGGGCTGCCTGTATTTTTACTTCCTCCCCAGTTAAGTGACATTACTGACCCTCAGCCATAACCAAGAAGTACAGACTGCCAACATGTTAATGGTAATAAAATAATTAACTAGGTATTACTGAAAGGTGATTGCTCTCCTCAGACATGCTGGGATAGAATTAATACAAGCATGCACGATCCTGACAGATTCTGGGTTTCCATTACTCACTGCTATAACACAATGAGGAAACACTTGTATTTTCATTAGAAAAAGAAATGAAGAAATCGGTGATTGGCAAGTTATCACCGGTTTCCAGACAGACCCCTCTTCTATCTATGAACCTGGAATACAGTAGTACAATATACAGTAGTCTCTGGAAGCTGTGGTAGATGAACCCTTGCCTCAGTGCCTTTCCTCTGAAGATACAACCAGGTTGTTGCAGATGGGAAGAGTTCATGACCTCATGCATTCAGGAAGTTAGGAAGAGAACTTTCTGGCCTTTCTAAGAGTCATAAACATCAAGGATTTAAAGAAATAGTTGAGAGTTTTTGTAGATACAGGGGGCAGGGAGGACAAACGACTAATAAAGATGAGACCAAATAAGATCTAGTTGTATAAATTACAATATGCCAGACATCTTATTCGAACTTTCTAACCGTTACTATTTAACAACTGTGTCAAGTGAGTGTGGAGTTCTATGAATTTTTGTTCAAATGAAGTCTCACTGTTCTCCAGCGCACAACTTAAGGGAAAATTTGTATGTTTTCCTTGACTATTTTTGGGAGACTGAGTGATAGGCAGCTTAGCTTTAAATAGTGGTAAGGTATGAAGGACTATATTAGGTATAAACAGTGAAGCATGCTGGGAACTCATGAGCTGCCTAAGGACTAGAAGTTGGATTGTTTGGGTTGGCATTTTTCTGTACAAAAGAGCAACAAATGTAAAATCCCATTTTGTTTTGGTACACAGAAATCGTAAAGCACTTGGTTCTAGCATGTACCTATTTGCATTCTTTCAAGAGAAGATTGATAACTAGACTTCTAAGAACCCAGCATTAAGGAACAGAACAGTCAACATTTGGATGTTGTATTTCTTAAACTCAGGGACATCCCTTAGGAAACACTGAAGTTTCTAGTTGTGATTGTTATCTGTACAGCTGTTTGTCAGTACAGACTGCAAACTTGGGTTATTTGAGATCATTAACCCAAAGGACAACCAGCATGAGTTATCTGAAAATAAAAGACCATCTGAGTGTCTGCCAATAATATTTCTCACAGCTGCTAATACTTGACTGACAGCTCATCATAGTGTTTCCACCATGTTGCCGGTGGCCTAACCAACTCCCCACCAGCATTATCTAAAGACCTTCAAAAGCCCGCTTAGACTTGTTTTCCTACCAGGATGTCATGTGCATAAATAAAGAAGATGCTTGTCAACATGATTCCAGTGGACCCAACATCCCAGCACAATTAAATCACGAGCTTGATTTATAAAAAAAAAAAATCCACAGTTGATTTATCCATTGACTTAACTGCATTTTAAAACAGTTGTGTTACACTAAGCCCACAGTCCATTAAATCCCCTCGGCTTATTTCATGTCAGTTTTGAGAAGGCAGTCTTTTCCATCAAATCATAATTACTTTAGCCACCTTGAAGGATTTCATCTTTACATGGGCTAAAACGTAACGCTGTAACAATTCTTTGTCTTCTCTCATGTGGATACCCTCTGCAGAACCAACAAGTATGTCTCTTTTTACTCTCTCTTCAAAAGAAGGACGGTGAAATCACACAGTCAGAAAAAAGGAACTCCTTAAAAATGAGTGTTTCTTCACCTTTTATTCCTTCTGAACACTTGTGTCACCCATGTGATCATAGTGCCACATTTCTGATATTAGAGATAAGTAACTTTGACAATGAAAATATAAGACATCTGTCTTAATTGCACATTTCCATAGAGCCAAAGGGATGCCACACTAAACAGTCCAACAAAATATCAGAAATATATTTTAATAAATTTCATATATCTTCACACAGGTTTTTTTTCCTCAGCTTTTGACCCGTTGTTTTCCTCCTTAGGATTTCTACAACGAGCCAACTTACCAAATGTGAAATGTTTACAAAGGAACTGACTATAGTTTCATTCTGGATAAACTTAAAAACACATGATCGACCAGGTTAATTTTGTACTACCCCTTCATGGAAATTCAAATTCCGGGTGACAGATGGGCTTTCTCCACTGCATCTCTGAGGCATTTATAGGAATACTAGAACTGGTCAATCAACCCTGTCATTGCCAAGTTATGTCAATGTTTTCTCAGGTGTTTGGCAAACAGGTGTATTAAACCAGAAGAAATGTGACTGTGTCTTTAACCGTCAATTAGCAACACGTGGGATTATTTTACAGTCATAACTTGGTAACATAACATGCCATGGAGGTACTTTAGAAGACACATACCTTTCACATTTCTGGGGTTTTCATAGAAAAAGCAGCAATAGCCATGGGCCTGGATTTAGAAAATCAAAATAATGATTTCCATCTGGATTTGCACAGTAGCTGGGAGAAAAGAGTCTGTCACAAGCAGCCATTATTCCCTCTTGGTCTTGGAAGACTAAGCCTGTGGGTTCTATGTTAATGGTCCCCATTTTATTCATCAACCAGTTTTGTTTTCCATCACACATCCTCATAGTTTGTTCTTTCTCTTGCCCCTCATAACCCAATATTTAATTAACACTATTGCTGTGAGGCTTAGGAGGGCTTGGTCTTGATTTCAAGCTTCGCTTCAGGATTCCTTGAAGAAGGAAGCATGTTCTTTATTAAGACTCCAGAGAGCTGAGCTGCCTCTCAAGTGTCAGCTTGTTGCTCTGTCATCTTGGAAAAAAAAACTTTTTTTATATCCTCATATATCTATCCTCAGAAATCTGTTTTCTTACAGGGCTGGAATTTAGAAAATAAAATATATATCAAACCATAAATCTCTGTTCCTACTAAAGCATTTAATGTTTGTCTCAATTTATGTCCTAAAGTATAAAATATGGAAAACTAAACCAGCAAATGGAATACTTTTTAATGTCAGAGTATTATCAATACATTAAAAACTAGAACAGAAAATATAAAGCTTTATTGTAGAGGGAAATTCTACCACGTACACAATTTTAAAAATTAGTTATTGTTAAAGATCAAAGATGTTCCCCAAGATAGGAATAGGTACTTCTGGGACAGTGACAGGAAGAGAAGCTAGTCTCACTGAGGATGCTAGAACTCTTCCATTTGTCTCACAATTCATTGTGATACATTTTATAAGCATCTCTTTCCTGCAGCCATCTTCCAGGATCCTAAACCATCAACAGCAATGGGAAAGGCATTTTAAAGGCTAATCATCGCAACCTTTTAATATCACTCTCTTTGGCTTTAGCAGTTTTGACTGTGGTTATGCTAAGTGAGGAGTGGTTGCTGCAAATATTTCCTGAAGTTTGTCTTATCATATTCCTGGCAGTGTTTGAAAAAAAAAAAGTCCTAAATAAATGAAAGATCTGTTAAGAGTTGTCCTCCCAGAGAGCAGAAACCCTCCTCAGTTCCAGTATTCAAGTATTCTGCTAAGCTGGGGTGGGGTAATTGGGGGATGGGAGAATGTGTACAGATTAACTAATAAACCATAGCGCTTGCCTTAGTCTGGAGTGATGCAATAACTCCCTTTACATCTGTCAGAAAATTCTAGGTTATCTTCTTTTTTGTCTTCTTCTTGTTGTTGTGTGTGTGTGTGAGAGAGAGACAGGGTTTCTCTGGATTGTCCTGGCTGTCCTGGAACTCACTCTGTAGATCGGGGTGCCCTCAGGTTCACAGTGATCTGCCTCCTGAGTGCTAGGATTAAAGGCGAGCACCACTACCACTGGTTTAGGTTATTTTCTTATAACATAGTCAAGGATAAAGGCCTGCTTTAACATATGGGATGATGTATGCTGTTCATGGTAAGTGAGGGAAAAGGTAGATTTGATTTGCTGCAGCTGTTGAAGATGATCAATAGATTAGTGTACATTGTATTGGTGATTCAAGGTAGATGTAATTTGAACCCAGTCATTCTTGCCCCCATGTCTTCTCTGTATTTCAGTGTTTTCTGTGACCAATAATCCAGTACCACAGAATGGGAACGTTGTAAAGAACAGGGCTTATTTTAACTTTTCTTTTAGGTGTAAGGGAGACATCTTAGAATATCATATGGCAAGGGACAAAGAGTAGGGGTATGTCTGTGAATCTTCGGATCTGTTTCCCTCTCCTTTGGAAGCCACCAGGATTCAGTTGTGCAGGCTCCATCCTAGTGACCTTACCTAATTCTAATCACTTTGAAAGGACCCCACCTCTAAGCACCATCGTAAAGGTTACTACCCTTTTAATAACTGACAATGGAGATTAACTCTCACATATGCAACTCTAGGAGGCACCAAATATGTTTTAACCACAGCACCTTCCTTCCAATACTGTTCAATTCACTGTCACTGTGTTAGGGGACTATTCTAATTGACTGTCTATAATGCTTTTTGTACCTGACTCACCAGATCCTCTTTGGGGATCTTCATTTTTATGAAGAATCCATTTGATTTATGTCGCACAATCCCATGTAATTTTCCTAGTACCGCACTGTTAAATTGAACAAATGGCTATCTTAGTGAAAAACAAAATGTGCAATTCAAACACCGAGAGGCGTAGTTTAATTATCTGCAAGGGTTATAAGCATACATGACACCAGAAAAGTAGGATGCTAAAGTAATATTTCATGTGACCATGCAAAATAAATTTAACACTCATTTAGAGTATTTTGCAGACTTCACGTTTGTGTAGGGTTATGTACTTATATAAAACCATGTGTGCACATGTGCATACTGATGTGTTATGCACATGTGTCTGGGAAGGCCAAAGTTAAATGTTGGTGTCTTCTTCAGTTACTCTCTGCCTTAATTTTTGGGACAGATTCTCACTGAATCTAGATTTCACTAGTGGGCAAGGCACAGCATTCCGCTGTGGTGTAATTGCACCCAGGCTTGGTGCCAGGGAATCCACACTCAGGTCATCATACTTGGGCAGCAAAGAGTTTACCAACAGAGCCATCTCCTCAACCCCTATTGCTGACTTTGAAGCATTGAGGAAATACCAGACAGCCTTACCTGTCTACCACTGACTTCTGTCTTCAGTATGGCTTTAGGGAAAATGTGTGTTTTGGAAAATCTATAACTGTTTTGAGTAGTTCACTTGGTAACATCCCCCAAAAGAACAATTACAGAGGTCCTTCAACCCATGATTTTTTTCAGAATTTTTCCCCAGATACCAGGCAATTTAATATGATTTAAAAGAATGATATATGTTCTTATAACAATCATTAGTAGCTCCTTGATCTTTTGGGGTTTTTTTTAGTACTTTTAATTACTTCTCTTCATTCCTAAATAATGATGTTGAATGTGTTGAGTCCCACTGCTGTGCCTAATTTGCCTTCTTAATACTGTGAGCCCATCCACAAGGTCCATTAGCTGAGTAATAGTGTGAGGTAGCATCCTTATGCATGGAACATCCTGCCCTTATAGCTACAGTGATGAGTTTTGTACCACCCACCTGGAGACAGAGGAGTTGATGTCTCATATGTGGAGAACAATTTAGAGGAAGTATTCAGAAAGGGATTTGAGGTGTGTTTTTGTTCTCAAAACTAAGGAAATATAAAGGACAAAATGAACTGATTGGCATTTACTTGTAAATATTTCAAAGAAACATGTTGACATATTCCCACAGATAAGTAATGCTAAATGTCAACCTGAATTAAGCCATTTGGCTCTAATTGAGACATGAACGGATTTAGAAGTTTTGAATACTTCTTATCTCACTACAGACAGAGAGAAAATGGGAAGTGCATTGACCACTTAAGGTATTTTAACCAGAAAGGGTGGTACAAAAAAGGTCATTTCAAAGAACACATAAAATTCAAGTTGGACCTTAATGTATAGCATATTACCATCTTCATATTTAAAATACATCTCTAAGCAATCTAACATCCCAGCATTTTCTCACTGTATGGACCATCCACATACTTACACCTAAATTATGTAGACCGTCAATATATTTCTTCAATAGCTATATCAATTTGAGTGATTAAAATCATTCTATGGAAAAAAATTAGAGCCTTAACTTTCAGCTCAAATTTAGTCTCTCACTTGATCTATGACCTTGATGTTTACACTCAGCTCTACCAAAATAATATGACTTATGCAGAATTCTTGGGTAAAACTTGAGGAAAGAAATTGCTTCAGCTCTTCTTCAGAATACATGGCTGATTATGATGATAAATAATAAATTCAAGCATTATTGTAAGTCTGTGGCCACAGTTGTGTTGCTATGTGGTCAAACCTCTTAGGATGCCCAATCAGAGGAAAACTTGCACAGTCTATTCTTCCATGTACGTTGAAAACAAAGGCCCCTCTGCTCCAGAAAACAATAGTGAGGTATCAATAATGGAAAGGCAGTTGGTACAATTAAAAGATTTTAACACAACATCATGTTGTTGCTGAAGTATCAACCAGTAGTACAATCCATTGTCATACATGTGCTGGAAACAAAAGTTAGTCCCCCCCCCTTAAGTAAAACAAACCCATTGCCATGTATATACTGAATTGGTACAATGTTGCTTTTTCTGTCGACTTTGTAAAGAACTGATTTAAGTAAATATGGCCCTGCACAACCTATGAAAAATGATTTTGACCCATTAATGTACTAGGCTCTTTGTTCTGTGGACTTGTCTTCTTTGGGTAAATGATTTATATTTTATGGCCCATTGTCATAGCTTTGGCCCTGGTTCAATTCCAATTTAAGAAAATACTTGCAGTGCGGTCTTTGAGTAGCATGCAAACACTCCAAGAATTTGATGCTCCCCAGAATAATCCATGCTCGTTATGCAAGTGCAGTCAAAGGCACTTTTTTTTCAGAACAGAACAAAAGAGATTGGATTCTCTGTAGCTTAAATTGCTTCAAGAGTTCTCAGTGGTGGAATTGCTAATGGCTTTTGTGCAAACAAGGGAGACTGAATCATGCATTTTTATTAGTCACCCAAGAAGCCTTTGGGTTTCAGGTTATTCTTAAGCGTGCAAACACCAAGGCTCATCTTTAAGAACCTCAAAAATGTCTTGCCTGGTTAGGAAGTTAGTCATTTAATGTTTTGACAACTAAAACAATATAATGTGCAAAAAACTAACAAATTACCCTTAGAAGTAACAGGATATTAAAAATGAGCAGCCCAAGGGTTGGTGGTGCCTTCCTTTGTTCTGCTTAATCCTCCTTTGTTGTCTGAGAGTCCAATGTTTTGCAAATATCTGCATTAAGTTCTAATAATACAGGTTAGTGTTAATTCTCCACTCTGTGTAGAAACATTTTAGACATTTGCAGCTTTTGTGATCTGAGAATCAGCCCTCCTTCCACAGTGATCTCTTCATCCATTCAGTATTATTCCGGTGTGAACACTGCCTTCCCCATCAGCCAGTATAATTCTGGTGTGAACATTGCCTTCCTCATCAGCCAATATGACTCTGGTGTGAACACTGCCTTCCTCATCAGCCAGTATTATTCTGGTATGAACATTGCCTTCCCCATCAGCCAGTATTATTGTGGTGTGAACACCACCTTCCTCATCAGTCAACATTATTCTGGTGTGAGCATTGCCTTCCTCATCAGTCAGTAGTATTCCAGTGTGAACACTGCCTTCCTCATTCCCCTTTAAAATCCGAATCAGTCTCCAGCATAATATGTTGTCTTGTTCCAGAAGGCATGGTGAGGTCGAATTTGGGAAATGTCCTTACAGTCCTCATGCTCTGGGATTATTTACCCCTTCTTGTTTTAGAAGTTCCTCAGCTGTGGTCACAGACATCCCTTGAGGCCACTTTTCCATTTACTTTGTCCATTTAAGGGGAACACACTGAAAGTTTTGCTACTGGGAGATTAAAATAAATACATTGAGAGGAACATTCTCAAAGCTCCTGCACAGACCACTGCCTTCTCCCTTGGGCCCATTGGCATCCCTACCCTACAGGCAATAAGGCCGCCAAGTTCAGTGTTCAGAAATATGCCAGAGTGGAGAAATAAGGTTAAAAACCAGCCAGGAACGTACCTCTTTATTTGTATACATTAAAAAACTAAAAGGTAAAATGTGATAAAATGACTTTTTAAAAGTACATTGCCTATGAAAATTGATCCACGTGTGTAAGGCAATGATTCCAAGATACCAGCCTATGTTTCTGAAATTCTAGAAAAATGATACTTAACAGTGAATTCTTTGTAGTGTTAACGAGAAATCAATCACATGGACATTTGTTTAAAAAAAAGACTTCCTTTGTGTGCCAAGTTTGGAGCATGAGGTCTCACACAAGTTAGGCATAGAAATTAAACATCTTAAAATGAAATTTTAGGCTATGTACATAATACACTGGGTAGAACACATGCTTGGTTTGCATGAGGCTGAGTTTAGTCTACAGCAAAGAAGGAAACAAAGCTAGACAGAAAGGAAGGAAGGGAGGTCTCCATTTTCAACCGTCACTGATCACCGTTATATGAAAATAGAACTTTATTATAAGACAAAACGATTGAACCCTAAGTTGAACGGAATTATAAATTCTGCCCTCCTTATTAAACTTTGCCTTAAACAAGATTAATGATAATGTGGCATTAACTTATAAGTCAGCAGTTCTCAACCTGTGGGGGGGCAACCCCTCTGGGCTTTGGGTGGCAACTGGGGTCACCTAAGACCGTGGGCAAACAGATATTTTCATTACAATTTATAATAGTAGCAAAATTAGTTATGAAGTAGCAATGAAAATAATTTTATGCTTGGGAGTCACCATAACACGAGGAACTGTATCAAAGGGTCCCAGCATTAGGAAGGTCAAGAACCCCCGTCTTAGGTACACCAAAACCAAATATACGTTCACAGCATTTTGCTCCATGATTTAGTATGCAAACTCTTGAATCACCTCTTTTTTTTCCCCCCTTTACAGGAAAACTGAAGACTTTAATAACAAACCTTTCAAGGTGAAAATGAATACAGGTATGCTTTTTTTTTTCCAAGCTCTTTAGCTCTGCTCTTTAAGCCACCTTGGTTCTACATTAGCATAGCACTGTATTGATTGTAAATGTGAGGCTGAGTTTCCGAATATATGGAGAGTTACAGTCCATTATCATCATGTCCCAATCTTATAGCCCAAGGTATACTTTTTTTTGTTACCTGCCATTACTGATCTTTTATTATATATTTTCTTTGTGTGTATGTGTGTGTGTGTGTGTGTGTGTGTGTGTGTGTGTGTATGTGTGTGTTCATGTAGCAGGTACACATGTGTACAGGTGTGTGTGTATGGAGGCCAGCGATTAATCTTCAGTATCATTCCTTGCTTTTTAGTCCAGCTTGATTTTGAGGCAGGGTCTCTCATTTGGCCTGGAGCTCTGTGATTAGACTAGGCTAGCTGTCTTGTGAGCTCCAGGTGTCCCCCAGTCTCTGCATCTCCAGTACTGGACTTATCAAGCACATGCTACTGTGCCCAGCTTTTTTTTTTTTTTTTTTGGTTTTTCGAAACAGGGTTTCTCTGTGTAGCTTTGCACTTTTCCTCGAACTCACTTGGTAGCCCAGGCTGGCCTCGAACTCACAGAGATCTGCCTGCCTCTGCCTCCCGAGTGCTGGGATTAAAGGCATGCGCCACCACCGCCCAGCGTGCCCAGCTTTTTAAATTTAAGTTCTGAGGATCCAACTGAAACTTTCAAACTTGAACGGCAAATACTTTACCAGCTCAGCAATTATCTCAGCCCTTTCTGGTTGTTGGGGTTTTTGTTTGTTTGTTTGTTTCAATTAACTCTTAAAGCTGCTTGAAATTGTATTTATACATTTGAAATCTCTTACTTAAAATATGTTAGGCTCAAAAGCAAGTTGCTCTGGTGAACAGTATTTAACCTTTTCCATTTTATAAACTGTTTATGTTGACAAAGTCAGAAGATAGAATTCCAAAACCTCATACAAAATGAGTTCGATTAATTCTTTATTATCGCAATACACATAAAACCATAAGCATGTTATTTTTAGACTTGTACACAGTATCCTTAACTATTTTAACACAAATGCCCCTGAACCCTGTGCTGTATATATTTTAACTGTAAAATGGTTTATAAATGCCTGGTAAATACACAAAATGTCATTTTGGTCCCACAGTAGACCTCTTTGGCTTGTATCTTCACCTTCACCCCCATGGTCGTTGGTCCCATACACAGTACACTAGCATGCAATAATTAAAGAAAACAACTTTCTCATTGAAACCCTGTGACTGTGTCATAGCTCATGGCTGGAGAATTGTTTTAGCCAGCCGTCCCATAGCAGAGCAAAAGGAAATCCCAGGTCATTCTTTTTCATCAAGCTCCTTGTATCAAAGTGTCTAGAAGAAGGATTAACAGCTGGCTGGTAAGAGCCAGTATTTAATCCCTAGATCAAGTCTGGAGACATGTGCCAGTTCCACCTCCCTCTGGCATTCTCTTAGCTAAAACCTGCTCAGACTGGCCTCAGAGAACACTGTCAGCTGGCTCCTGAGGACAGAACCCACATGTAGATAGATGTTTAGAGAAGTGAACAAGACAGGGTGTTCGAGAAAGAACTGATGACCTTCTCAGAGAGCCAAGTAGAGGAGTTTTTACAAGTGAAGATGGGTTTGCCTTCTCCAGTCTCCTCTGCCTAATGATAGCTATCATTTCATTTTGCACATACAATGTAAATGGACTGTGATGAGCCATTTTGCACTCTATGGAGTAACCATAGAGTCGCTCCAGCAGACTGTTCACATGAAGAGGTGGGGTTTACTCACTATTTCAGAGATATCGCCTCTGAAGGTTTAAGTTCTACACGGCTTCCCGAAATAGGATTTTCCCATTATGAGAGAGATGCATACACAATTATACTAAACATACTGTACTTGTATACAATGTATTCAACAGTTGGTCTTCGTATTCCTATAATCACATCCTAATAACAAAGTAGGCACAGAGAAATTGGGAAATGGTTTAACTCTTGGTACCTGAACCAAGTTGCTGCTGAGCAGCATGAATAAAAACCTCTGTAACAACCTTTCATTTATAAGGAGTCATCTTGACTCTAGATGGCCACAAGTGTGCATAAAATTGGGTTGCCTATGTGGATAGATTTACCTATGGAAACATGCAAGTTGTAAGTTGAAACCCTTCGCTTAACATTCCAAAGTAATGTTACAATGTTGCAATAAAAACATGCTACTTTTAAAAATATGGATGACAAATATTTAGGTAGAAGATAGATAGGTACATATTGCTTTCAGAAATAAATTATTGTCACTGCATTTACAAAATTAAGGAATAATTGATTCCTGAGCAACTAATAAATAAAATTGGCTCACCTTATCTATCTATCCATTATTAATGATATATAATATTTTTTAAAACTCTATATACCAGAGCCGGGCAGTGGTGGCACACACCTTTAATCCCAGCACTCGGGAGGCAGAGGCAGGTGGATCTCTGTGAGTTCGAGGCCAGCCAGGTCTACAAAGCAAGTTCCAGGAAAGGCACAAAACTACACAAAGAAACACTGTCTCAAAAACAAACAAACTAACAAAAAAACCCTCTATATACCATGTTTGAGACAGGTGCTCAGTTGAGTAAAGTGCTTGCTGCTCAGTCATAATCCCAATCCCCCAGGTAAAAAACCATGTATGGAACAAGCACTGGCAATCTCCGTACTGGAGGCAGAGAGAGGAGGATCCTGGGGTGCCCTGGCCAGGCTAGCCAGTTCTAATCAGTGGGCTCCACCCTCAGTGAAAGATCCTGTCTTTAGGATAGAGAGAGAAACAAGGATTCTCTTAACCTTGATCCCTGGCCTCCAGAAGCACCCCCATGGACAGTTTACACATACACATATATACGTCACAAACATGCAAAAAAAGCCTACTTGCCAGTCGCTATGGTCTAAAAATTCTTTTATATCCAATATTTACTTTTAATCAGATGCATAACAAACTATCCAAGGAGAAATAGTTTCATGTTTGCATTTTAGAATGTCTAAACTATGACCTAGCTCCACTCAATAGCAATTGTGACTTACTACTTTCTAACGCATAAGAATTCACTATCATTAAAAAAGGGGAAAGATAATTCATAGACTATGGTTTACCCACCTAAGTGTTTTCTAGACGTGGAAACAGCAACCAGGCATCTTAAAGCTCAGTGGAAGAATACTCAGCCAGGCTGTGGTCCATGGATAACTGTGATGGTGGGACCAGCACTTGGTTGCTTTAGGATGAGCTATGTGTCAGAGATAGCATTCTCATATTGAGTCCTTAAAAACATCTTCAAAAATCAACATATAAGTAGAAACAGAATATTAATTTCTAGTGGTCTGTCTGTTGTACCAATTTCACAGCCTCGACTTTTAAAAATAAGCCCTTTGATAAGTGTTAGCCAAGAGTCTCCATTTACTTGGTCTAAAGATTCCCACACTTTTTTTGTCTCACAGTGACGATGTCTGGGTATTATTTTTTCATGTTGCTTCTAAGCCTAAATGAAGTATCTAATAATTCTATTGATTAAGCAGTTTGGAGCAAACAATATAATAAGCATTTATGTCCTAACAATTTAAAAGTCATTTGACAAAATAATACATGTGCATTGAAAGAAAAATAATAATTTACTTTCAATGTAACCACAAGTACTTAATAGTGGTATGGGTGTACCTGTCATGCACCGAGACTTCTCAGACCAGGAAATGAAGTTGCACATAACCACTCTTGTTCACGGATCCAAAATGACTTTCATAGGGCACTTGCTTTTTAACATAGCAACCCTCCACAAACTAGCACTTAGAAATACAACGTGATCAAAATATAATATAACCTGTAAGATTGAAACTCTGAACTACCTCAATCTAATATTCCCTAAAGTGCCTCTCTGTTTTATGCAAAATTTTTCAATATTCTCCAACGGCCTTGTGGATTCATGTGGATGGCGCAGGGCATCTCAGCACGCAGTTTGGACATCCTGTGCTTGAACCGTGTCTCTCAGTCTTCTCATTCTGAAATGCTACCCTTTCATCTCCACTCATTTTTAGACAACAAAAGTTTAAAAGAACCAGGAAAATGAAATCCTTCTAAAAGTGATGCCACTTTTCACTTTCAACACCCTTGACTACCCAGCCCTTTTAGACCAGCTAGAAGTGACTAGATCTTATGTCCTATGTGCTATCCAATGGCATTATGTACACTTTCCCAGACACATTGTCTCTCATAGGATTTTAGCAAATTAAACATAAGTATTGGTGTTTTGTTGAGGGTATCTTCAGCTGTAATTTTCTACCATTTGTGTCTTTCTCTATTGGTTGCTAGCTATAGATTTTTTTTTTATTCTTTTAACTTATCTGCATCTTGTGTTTCAATTCAGGTTTCTTGTTTAATGGTTTCTGAAAGTTTATAATTTTTTTTTTTTTTTGGTTTTTCGAGACAGGGTTTCTCTGTGTAGCTTTGCGCCTTTCCTGGAACTCACTTGGTAGCCCAGGCTGGCCTCAAACTCACAGAGATCCGCCTGGCTCTGCCTCCCAAGTGCTGGGATTAAAGGCGTGTGCCACCATCGCCCGGCTAAAAGTTTATAATTTTAAGTTAGATTTTATATTAGAAAAGTTACACCAATTTTGTGGTCTATTGACCTCACTCTTTTATGACTTTTACCAGTAATTAATACGTAATTCCAAATCTCTATTCTCTTATGTTTAATTAATAGGCTGGGTATTTTCTCTATGAAGTAAAGAATAAAGAAAGCATATGACAAGAAATAACAAGTATATTCTCACTTTGTTGGTTATCTGCTTTGTCTCTTTGTATGTTCACCTTCAGAAGGAGGACTGAGGTTGCTTTGACGAGCAGGGAACGATGGAGAACTGTTTACTGCACAAGCTATATTACCAAGGAATGTGGGAGCAGAATCAGAGGCTGTTCAGAAATAGAACTCTAACCTTTCAATCCTGGAGACTGGTAGTCCAAATTTAGAAGTCTCAACTTCTCATAGCATAGCAAATGGCCGATGCATTTGAACATATTTCACTTCACATTTTGATTGTCTTAGCACAGACATAGATTATGCCATAGCTATTATTCAAAAGTACAAGAGCAATCCATTCGTTTTAAAAATATGCTCATTTCACTGTGTACATCAGTGCTGTACATTTCAATTAAAATAACTATTTCAGAACTGTGGGAAGACACGAAATTGCACAGTGCTGTGTTTCCTTGGGACTTGTGTATATGAAGTATATAATGCTTATGTCAGCTGAGAAATATTATTTCAAGAATTATTAAATCAAGGTTACTTATCCTGATCACCTTTAGTAATCATAAATAGGATAGATTAAATGTAATCTAAATTATTTACATAGGTATGTAATAATATAATAAAGTGCCATACTTATTATGGCACTTTAGGCTGAAATACAGGTAATCCATAACTCCAAAAGCTAGCTGTGCTGTTTCTGGACTTGGTGTGCATTTAATACTAATGGTGTCAACAAAACTGAGCTCTGTATGTGGGATATCATTAAGTAAAAAATGATGAACATTAAATATAAAACCTTTTGTTTTATTTTAAAGCATTGCTGTCTCTCTCTGAGCAGACCCCTGGTTTTCACTTTGGTTTCACTTTGCAGGTGCATCCATGACTACTAATGCTCAACTGTTCATCTTTCTCATGAATGTCTGACACGTCTCACTTATAATGCATGACATTGCATGTGCGTTCTCTGTTGCCTTGGCCTCTGCTAGATGATTTTTTTTGCTTCCAGATAGCGGTGGGTGTGCTCGCAAACGTGCTGCCATGTCTGTTACGTTAACATCTGTGAAGAGAGTTCAAAGTTCTCCAAACCTATTGGCTGCAGGTATAACATCACTAACTCACAATGTCATACTTGAATGGCTTCACCTCGCCTCTCTCTTTCCAGAATTATCTTGTTGGGATGTGTACAGGGAGTTTAAATGCCTTTCAAATCCCCCACTCAATCTTATTTTTTTTCTAATCCCAAGAATAGCTTCTATCCTTTCTGGTTTTGTTCTAAAAATAAAAAGCCAAAGGAAACCGATACCTTGTTAAAAAAAACAAACATTTAAAAATATAATTAAAAGCATCAGTCACTTGCCAAAAATATGCTAACTGTAAGTGTTAATAACTATTTACGTTTTTGTTATCTCATGAACTAAAGTAACATGATACTTTGAGAATTCTGGGTTAGGAAAAAACACTTGATCAACATAGATCTTTATTAATATGGTTCTTCCCAAAGATTGCAAACGGAAAACAGACCTTCTTGCATCTATCTCATACACACTTTAGAATGTATCAAAACATTGATCAAAACCTTAATCAATTTAGACTCACATGAACCCACAGATAAAAATATACTTCAGAAAGCAAAGAGGATGGGACATGTCAGCATCCGCTGAGGTAGCTCTCTTTTCACTAACTGTCTGTGATGACCTACCTACCTACACCTGAGGCATAGACTTCATCTAGAGTCTGCAGCTATGGAAGATCGGCTGGCGTCCCAGCCCGCCCCTAGACCCTTGAGGGAGTAGCACAAACCTCCTGGTAACTGGTTAGTTAATTGGTTGATGTGGTGCAGTCTAGGGTTCCCTCGGGTTTATTTATAAGATTAATTAGTTATATAGAAGGAAGGGGGAAAGTGATGGAGTCACTAAATAATTTTAAATTCCATTCTGTGTTTCAGTCTGTAAACATGATTAGTGGTCAGTTGGTACTGAGGATGTCCTACCCGGTTTTATTAAAGAAAAACAAACTTTTAAAGGTGACTTCCACTTCCACCGTCTTCCCCAACTCACAAATGGATTTCAAGGTCCAAATTTAAATGTCAAGTCAGGAGTCTCATATTATCCTTCTTTATATAAAACCACTACAATGTATGTAATCTGATCTCATCTGGGTTTAAAAACCACTCTGAATATGTTTGTCCATGCATATGTGAGTATGAAAAGATATTATAAAAGCTATAGACGTATTTATACTAGATGCATGAGACATGAGAATGATGGAAAGTAAAATAAATAAAAGGCAGGTACATTGTACTATTGGAATGCCTAAACCATGGATTTCACTGGCATTTCAACCAAGTAAAATCTCAGATGTGACCACTGATGCATATGCCAGAGAACGACTCACTGTGTTAACAATTTGTATTTGTTATCACTTATTAAAAAAAATAATAACCCGCAAAAGATAGCATTGGCTTGAACTAGAGATTGCATTTGAGAGAGTCAAAACTGTACTACAAGCAACTTCATACCATTCAAGCTATGGGGAAAAGACTAAATGTTCCACAGTAAAAATAGAAAAAAAAGCTGAGCCAACCCTGATGGTATCAACCTATGAGTCCAGCTACTTAACGTTTAAAGCTGCCTGGGCTAGCCGGCAAGTTTAAGGCACATCTGAGCACACTGTCTCAAAATTGAAGATAATTAAAATGAGAGTAAGGGATGGCTATATAGCTCAGTGAAACACTTGCCTAGCATGCACCAGGCCTCTCATTCAATTTCTTGTACCCGAGGGCAGGAGAAGGAAGGAAGGAAGGTTGGTTGATTAAATAATTCAGTAATATGAGCAATTAGTAGCTCTCGCCTGTTTTATATCACTAGAAATAAGAATTTTTAGCAGTTCCTTGAATTTCGGATTTAACTTTAAAAGATTTTTTTTTTGCATATATTGACACATAAAGTCTTCAAAGACATTTAATGACATTTTAAAGAATCAGGATCCTTTCTGCCTAGGCTCATATACGTTTCAACATCACTGGAGAATTAATTATTCATTAAGATATATGCTAAAATCATCAACTCAAACTTTACTAAAACATGGCCTCATCTTGGCATTTCGTCCACCGGTCTGTCTGGAGAGTTTGCCATCATCAATATCCCATGGGTTAATCAGGATGAACAGTCCTCTGTTTCTCCCACTTGGTGTTTCTGAGGGTTCTATAACCCCACAATGTGGCCATCTAGAAACTATCAACTGGAGGATTTGTATTCCAAGTGTCCTTCCAATTAGCTCAATATGTCCTTTCTCCCCTACGTCAACTACATCCCTGGTACCTCCACAAACATGGCTCCTATTGCTTAGCCACCAGCCGCCTCCTCAGCACATACTTCATGTCTTCCTTTTCTAGCTTAGTCTTTTCAAACCAGGAGTAAAATAAACGTCCTATTCTCAAGCAAACAGTTACAATGCACATGCGCATTACTGACACTGCTTCCCTGTCTGTTAACCTCTTCTCAAGTCCCCACATTTCTTCTTTGTCCACAGAGTGTAGACCCACAGTGGTCAGTAAGTCTCTTTCCTTAAGTGCCCCCCAAAGCAGAATTCCAAAGGGAGCTGTGCATTACTATTCTCTCTAAAGGTGTCATTGTCCTTTAACTGAACGAAATGGTGGTCTCCAGGCTCTGTTATACTCTAGGCGTGGAATCCAGAAAACATGTCATGAATAATTCTATAAAATTATTTTTACTGGATTACACTCATTTTTATTCTAATTTATGATCATATATAATGAATGAGAACATGTTCCTGTTCTCTAACTCACTTGTGCTAGAGTCATTTCAGACAACTGAGATGATTCACATTTATTTTTCTTCCCTGGATTTGAAGAAAAAAGAAATCCATCTTAAATATTTTATAAAGCCAACTTTGCATTTCTCAACCCACTAAACGTCATTCCAAATGTATATGTGTAAATTTTAAAATGCTATTCCTAAAGAGTTTGGGAAGAAAACAGAGTCATTCACTAGTAACAATTTATTAGTGGTCCCAGGGAACATATCAAAAGAATCCAGGAGCTAGACAGCAGTGAAGTCAAAGAACTCCTCCAATCCTTTCCAAGGTCAAGGCTTTATAAATCCAATAGACTAAACCAGTGCAAACTGATTTCCCAGATGACCATATGGGAGGTTCTTGAATATATAGTGCTGAGACAATTGACCATAAGTATGTAGTCAAACAAATTATTTACTATGATTTATTTTCCACAGCTTATGAGCTAAAAGACAAGGAAATACACTGTAACAGTTTTCAGGTTTGAATAAACAAAGACTTGAAGCAACAATGAGAAAATTCAAATTCTAGAGAACAATATGAAAATATTACCTTTTACAAAAGGCAGATGTGCCTACTGTATAAGTTTTTTAAAAAGCAAGCTATTGAAACATTAGTCACTATCTAATGTAGCAGTTAAATATAGGGAGTTACAGGTGGCTTCAGCAAGCTACCTATCTGGTGACTTCCTTTAACATTCTAAAAAGCACTCATTGTTTGCAAAACAGGTTCTTTTCAATCCTTTAATTCTATGTTCAGAATTCATGTATCCACCTTGGGCCACAATAATCTTAAAATTACATAGCTGCAATATTATTAAGGGTGAAAATTAGTGTTTGATATATGTTCTAGTTATAGAGTATAGATATTTAACAAATGATAAGCCCACTAAAATTAAAAATTGTGCACAACCCTCTCATTACTACATTTAACGTACCCTGTTTTAGGACTGAGATAATGTCGGCAAAAACAATGCATGTGGTTCTTTGCCAAGTATTTTTACTGGAGGGTTGGTTTGTTGCACACTCACATTAATTTCAACATTGTTTTTCTTTCAGGGCGTGATTCTCAGTCTCCAGACTCAGGTACAGAAAAAAAAATATTGTGAATAACTATTGTGCTTATTCCAAGAACATTTTTTCTTTTTACATATCCACAGCCACATCATTGACTTATCATTGATTTCATGTTCAATTTAAATTTCATACATTGTTATGCATATCAAAGTCCTATCAAGACCACTTTGATTTTAGAAAGACAAATCAATTTTCTAACACACCAAAAAAAAAATTCAAGTGAACGTAGATATTTCTGTGTCCAATTTGTTTTCCCTTAATAAAAGCGTGGAGCTCTTACAATGATCGAAATCCAGAGACACTGAATGGAGATGCCACATATTCCTCTCTTGCAGCAAAAGGTTTTAGAAGCGTCCGACCAAACCTGCAAGACAAAAAATCACCAACCCAGGTAATTAAAGCTCATTGTCGTGTGTCTAGTGCCTAGACCTCTGTTTTCTCATCCTCTTGGGGACCTCATTCCTAGTGTTCTAGCTTTAAAATGCTTCTGCCTTTTCCTTTTGCTTTGCTGGTCATGGTAACATGTACAACATGGGGCATGAGTTTTAAGCTCAAAACAGGTAGGTTTTCCTTTGTTGTTGCTGATGTAGTCTTTATTCTCTGGGTAAGCTTATAAAAGTAGGCCAGCTTCTACTGCAACGTTTAAGATTAATTCTAATTATTAAAGCTCCGACGGCTGATGTTTTTGGATTCCAGACTTTGAGAGTCAGGGATACATTATGTGTTGAATGGATTTAAGTCAGACAAATGCTGAGCCTTTGAGATGTTCATAAAAACTGTGCATGCAAAATGTTCTAAAAACCATGTGACTAAATGAACTATCAACCTCCAGGTCTAAAAATAGGACAAGAATGACATATGTTCACTTTTTTAGCATAAAACTATAGATGAAAGCAATGTCTTTGTAATGTGTTCTAAACTAAAACAGCTTTTTCAATTTGGAAGAAAATATTGATAATAATACACAAAGCATTCTTACAGGACAGAAAGTAACTGTTTAGTCTAGCCTTTCCAGGGCATAGTGTGTATGGGTTTCTTTAGGACAGGTTTGACAATATTCCTCTCATGACTAACTTGGACTTTCTTTCTGTTTTTCCTTTAATATCATTTCTCTTTCTGAACACTTTTGGCCATTTAGGCACCTCTTCCACCAGGCAGGAAAGAGAGCTTTTGTTGGTCCTTGATAACCAATCAAACAAAGGGTGACATTTTAGACTCATTAGTAACTAACACAGAAAGTCCATGGTGCACCGAGAGCTTTACTAACTTTAAACCTCTCCAGGGAGCTATGCATTCTAGTGAAGATTCTAACCAGACAATAGTGTATTCTGAGGAATCCAACACAACTCTGTCATACACACAAAAAATCACTAATCCACTACCAGCAGCCTCCGGCTCAAGTCCTGCACCATTTGGAGACATTAACACTCCATTTCTACAAGAGGACTACATGCGAGATTCTCGAAGAATTTCTGCCTTAAAACTAACCCCTAACCAGGACCTAGGGAGTAGTTCCCCATTTAAAACACCACAGTTTTCCCAATCCACTGACATTCCATCATGTCTGAAAAGGTCTTGCTCACCAACCCCTAAGCCAGGACCTAACACACACACAGCATCTCTTTCCATTCAGATAGCTCCCCATTCAGGACATGATCTTGAAAGCCACCAACAGATCCTTGAACGGCCTCCAGAGCCTGAAAAGATACCTCTTCAGCAAGAGAGACAAACATCTGCAGACGCCGAGACCTGTCAGTCCCCAGCGGTACATTTCACTTCCCAATTCCTTTTTCTGTGTGTGTTGCAGAGACCCTAACTCCTTGAATTTGAGCTTCTGATTAAACCTAACATTTTATTGGTTTCTAAACAAGAAGGCAAAGGAGAAAGAAACTACTTCAAATCTGACTGAACTCAGTCAATTTCTTTGCATCTTTTTATTTAAATACATGCACATAGAGCTTTCATAAAAAAAATAATGTTCTTTCTTGGAAATCATTGGTATAGAAGTTGTCACTTAAGACGCTGTAAACTACATTCAACCTTAAAGTACTTCCAGATACCAAAGACCATTTTTTGCATCAGAACTTGGAAGCCTGGCTAACCTTATTTAAACATACAACATCTCTCAGGATAATTCTCAATCATAATATGCTTTATCTTAATTTCAAGCCCTATTTATTCCTTTGTAAATTGACATTAATTTTCTCTAAAAAATTGATCAGTCAATCATTTCAGAAGGCACACTAACCAAATTTTATTACCTAGATATTTTAGGGGGGCCATTATTTCCACATATGTAAAATTCTAATTCTAATGATACTCACCATCTCTGTCAAAGCGAAAGCCATTCTTCCCTCAGCTTCTCCACAAAGTGACACTGTATTGGCAACATTAACTTTAAAGAAAAACTACACAGTGTTCTCCAGCTTTATGATGAAGCATCCATAGTAGCCCCTCTGTGAGTCTGAAATAGAATCGGGGATAGTAATTACTCCTTTATTCATAGGATTAGGCAAGACAAGAGACTTGATAGAATAGAGAAAACACCAATACATGGTAGCCACTACTAAGAGAGGGGACCCCAGCAGCAGCGGCGACAGATCTGAAGACACTGCTTCCTATGGAGGTTGTCTGGTATCTAAGGCACTAAAGATCATGCAAACATCTTTGCAGACAAACATTTTCAAGCTGTAGAAAACCTTCAACAGATAGCATGGCTGACACCAAGGTTCCCCTTACCTCTCCACAGTGCAGAAAGTTGAAACATGGCATTTTACAAATCTGTGAAAATGTAGGACTATGCTAGTGCTAACAGTAGCTTTATCGGTGACCCATGACATGTCCAGGAAGCTGGAAGGAAAGTCACAAAGAATGTTCCTAACTACTTGATTCACCCAACATAATTTGGGTCTTCAAAATGATTATTCTAATGTTTCAAAATATAGTGTTGATACTTTCTTTTCCAATCTTTATGTCACTATCCAGACTAGCCAGAGACAGTGGGGGTTCATTAAAGATTCCCCATAATATTAGCCTGGTGTCAAAGAACTCATCGCTCTTACTCACTCACTAAATAGTTATTGATTTATTGATATGTCAGGGTTCTATTCTCCAAGCTCTATGTTAAGTCATTGATGCTTAATGTCTACTGTGTAATTTTTAAGTAATAAAACAAGTAAATTTGCATTCATGAAAGAGTGATTACGGAAATTACACCATACTAAGCTGTAGTGTGAGGAGGATATGCCATATTAAATAAGGTCTTATAGAACCCACCCAAAAGATTTTTTAAAAGTTGAAAGATAGAATATTCTGGTCAAAATAACCTGTACTATAAAAGCTGTGAGGCTGAGGCAGGAGGAAAAAGGGAGTAAGTATGGCTTGGAGTTGCAGGAAGTTAAATCAGAGGTAACAAGAGCCAGATTACAGAAGTTCTTGTAAACTACCATAAAGATTTTTGACCATAGGCTTAATAAAAATGGGAGTCTTTTAGGAGATTTGGAGGCTACCACTATAATGATTCAACTAACGTTTTAACCAAATCATCCTAGCATCTCAATTGGGAAGAAACTGTAGGAGGAAGGCAGGCAAGCCAGCTAAGAAGCTGTTGTGTAATTCAGTCCAGGAAAGATGGAAGTTCAAGGTAGGGTGGAAACCTTGGAGATGGTGTGAAATCCAACTGTGGGAATATTATTTTGAAAGCAACCTTTACTTCTAGGGCAGGTACAAGGCAAATAAGAGAGGAGAACAGTCAAGTTTGACTCCATCTGAGAAGAGGCCAATGCCATTAACTGAGACCAAGAGACCGCCAGGGAAGCAGGCTTAGTGAAAAGTCATTCACGTCAGCAGGGACATGTTTAAAGTGTCTCTCGTCATCCATGAGAAGTAGTAGAGTGTGGGATGAGAGGGTTTGGGGCTCAGAGGAAAGGTCCTGGTTGGAGATAAAAGTAATCAGAGAGTGAAGTCAACATGAATGGAGGAAACCCAAGAACTGAGCTTACGCAAATCTTTCCATTCAAAGGAAGAACCAGTCAAGCAAATTGGCATTGGTATCTCCAAAAGGGGAGGAAAATCCAGGAAATGTGGCATACTAAAAGCCAAGAGAGAAAATCATGGAAGAATAGGAAAAGCAACCTCAAATATTGTTGCTAGGACAAGAAGGTGAGAGTTGAAGGCATACCACAGAGCAGAAGTGAGGAGGGAGGCTATGTTAGAGTGGCCTTGGGATAGACAGGGAGGAGACCAATTAGATCATGGCTTCTTTCAAGGTGTTATTATGTGCCTCCCTGAACTTTGTTTCTTCATCTATAATACAGGGTTAATAGCAACATTTATCTTGGAGAGTTTCTCGGCAGGTATGATAATATATATGGGGAATTTGGCATACTGCCTTCTACATAGTAATTCCCCAACATGCAGAAGCCATTATTATTTTAAAATAGTATTTTCCAAACTATGTAACAGTTTGGGAAAGTAAATTGATGTTTTCAACAATAACTTTTAACAGATAAATGAAAGCTTATTTCATCCAATTAACAGTGTGTCATATTGGGTTGTCTTACAACACCTTGTAGAGGTGGTATAAACTGTTGTAATTTTTAATTTTGCCAAGAATGTATGAGATCTACCTTCTTCACAATACTTTTTCAGTTCATGTATGGGGCAGGTGTGTATGTTGGCATGTGTTTGGAATCTTTCTAGATTACTCTCCACTTTATTTATTGAGGCAGAGTCTCTCACTGGACCTGGGGCTTGCTAACTAGGCTAATCTAGCACCAGCTTCCCACAGGGATCCCCTATCTTTATCTCCTAAATGCTGGGCTTTTGTGTGGGTTCAGAAAAACCCCAACTCTGGTCTTTGTGTTGGCATAGCAAGCACTTTATCAACTGAGCCATCTCCCCAGGATTTTCCTCATAAATTGTAAGTGTTACACACACTATTGTTAATAATTTCATATAGAAAATTCCTAGAATTTGTCTTGCCTAAATGAAACTCTACACACTAGATAGCAGCTCATGCCCCCCTCCCAGCCCCTAGTCACTACCTCTCCCATCTGCTTCTGGGTCAACTGTTTCAGATGCCTCGTGTAAGTGGAGTCATGAAGTATTTGTTCTCTGACTGGTTCATTTCACTTACATAATATCCTCTGGGTGATCCATGTCAAAATACATGGTAAAAATGCCTTCTTCTTTTTTTAAGACTGAAGAATAGTCCATAATACTATTCTTCCATCAATGGACATTTAATTTTCATGTCTTTCCTATCGTGGTATACTTCATTTTCTGTTTAATGGTCTTTCACAATGGTTTTTACATTCCATATTCTGGCAGGAAGACATAGTAAATGTCAAGGACTGTAAGCTACACTATGAATCAGATAGATACACACACACACACACACACACACACAATGATACAAAATTGGTCTCCCAAGAAATTAATAGACCCAAGAAACAAAAATATTCTAAGAAATGAAAAGTAAATCTTGGTATTTAGAGATTTCATTTACATATATGTAAACTCTGACAATTAGTGTAAAAAGAAAATTATGGGCCACTGTTTGGGCTATTCCCCATATCTGACAAGTTAGACATGTGGTTTTATAAAGTACATGTTTTAAATAATAGCTCCTACAGTTTATATATAGAAAGACCACAAATGAGGTATGTTACCCTTCTGTGTAAACAAATATTCTGCTGCTAAAAATGCCGTTGGTCTTCTTGTCAGATGACTACAAATGTAAGTCAGATGCATAGTAAAGACAGCGAACAGCCACACTCCGGCTTTCCATGGTATTTGTAAGTGCTGTGGCCTTTGCTTCTGAAGGATAAACTTGGCCCTTCCAATGTGGGGTAATATAATCCACCATCGGTCAGAACATCACTTCTACTACACAGATGTTGAGAGGTCAAAGGTGAAACTCTTATCAGTGCCATGTAGAAGAGATATAAGACTTTTCTTTTGCTCCATAAGATCCATATGTAGGAATGAAGGAAGACAGAGTGTAACGGCTAGTTTTATGTCAACAGGAGACAAGCTAGAGTTGTTTGGAAGAGGAAACCTCAATTGAGAAAATGCCCCCACCAGATTGGCCTGTGGGCTAGCCTGTGGTACATTTTCTTGACTGATGATTGATATAGGAGGGCATAGCTCACTGTGGGTAGTGCCAGCCCTGGGATGCTATAAGACAGCAAACTGAGCAAACCAAAGAGAGCAACAAGCCAGTAAGCAGCACTCCTCCATGGCCTCTGCATCAGCTCCTTCCTCTGAAATTCCTGTCCTGACTTCTCTGGATGATGGACGATTAGCTCTAAGATGAAATAAACCTTTCCTCCCCAAGTTGCTTTTGGTAGTGGTGTTTCGTCAGAGCAACAGAAACCTAACTAGGACACAGTTTAATGCATGGATGTCAGCAGCATTAGATGGTAGGACACAGACCTTCAGAACACACTTTCTGCACCACGCCCACCACAGCCAAGCCAGATCATTGATATCTTCCAATGTATAGCCAGTCAATCTCCTGTAATGTCTTTGTGGGTTTGTTATGTTTATATTTGAACAAGTCTTTGGCATATTTCCAGTTGAGTGAGTGTGTGTGTGTGTGTGTGTATTAAAATAATTGAACATTACAGCATGGTAGGAGAACAATATGAATTTAGAAATTGTATAAGCTCCCCTCTACTCTGTCTTCTACTAGATGAGCAGTGAGCCCTTTCCTGAATACACATAATGGGGAACTCCATTAGTTTATAAGGCAGCAGTCTAGGGCTTGAGGAATTCTGAGATCTAATTATTAGAAGCATTTCCCATATGGAGTCATAATCTGCCTTCTTTAAATTCTACATGTTTATCCCATGGGGCAAAAGAAGTGACCTTTTTTCTCCCTCAATACAACAAATTTCACATTAATTGTCTGCCCACCCCCCCCCCCACACACACACACACACACATCCTGGTCTTGGCTTTGTGCAAAGCATTTCTGGGCTTCCTAATCACTATCATTTTCCAACTGTGGTGCTTTTGAACAGCTGTGACAGCACATCCAGCACTGTGGTGCACACTTATTCTTAATGTCTTACTCTTCGCTGTTGGAGGGGAGCTTTAATGTTTGTAATTGACATATGAGGGAAGCGAGACCAAGGCAAGTTAAACAGCTTACCCACGTCACTGCAGATCCACAGTTGGTAGGCTCTCCTTCCTGTTCTCCCATCAGTATTAATCTTACTCTCCTTCTTCACAGTGTTCTGAGACTATGACAGCTTCTCAGATATAAAATTAAGGTACAGTTCTTGCTATGTACTACTCAATAGATTTGCACATTCCAAATGCCTGTCTGCAGTAGATAGGCACTTAGGTGTAGAGTGCTTACATCCATCGTAGCTTTTCCCACGGCTGAATCCAGCCTCCTTGTTAATTCTCCATAGAGCCAATACCTTGATTTTGCCATCTATGAGTTCTCCTAGTGTTCTGGATTGGCTTCATCTGGACCAAGAGGCTCAATCTTATTTGGAATAATTGAAGGTATTCTTAAGTATGTTAAGGCTTAAGGACTCCCTTCCTTAGAGCAGAGCAGGCAGCTGGGAGGTGGTGTCTCTAGTTCCTCCCTTGATGGTTAGGGAAAATAAATGGCAACTTGGGCTCAAATAAATGAGTCTAAAAAAAGCAATATTTGAAGGTATTCACTTTACATGATCCTGAAAGCAAGAAGACACAAAGCAATTTGACTGGCCTTTCTGAAGCCATCTACCTGTCACTAAATAGAGTAGAGTGGGAAACCCATCCTTGCTTGAAGCTATTTTTTTCCTACTAAAAGCTAATCCAGAATGGGAAAAAACTTACTTCCTTCTTTTACACGTGTTTTTGGTTCTCTTCTCATACTTTCCTCTGGGGAGACACGTAAGAGATGATGTTGTGCAGCAGTTTCCTCCAATATTAAAACCTTCTACTGTGGAGGGAAACCCCTTAAGGTATAGGTGGGGGAAAAAGATGTGAAATAACAGGATATTTTAAGACAGTGTTTACAGGCAGGTGAGACAACAGGATGTTCTAAAGGGAGGTGAAGCATTTTATCCTGCAAGGGAAAGTCATGAAGACAGGACATTAAAAAAACCTCCAAGTAACAACAGGAAGTACCTAAAACTGACCAGTTTCAATAGGCCCCACCCTCCCCAAGGTTATATAAGCAGTAAAGAATACTGAGTCACTCTCAAACAAGCCAAGCTACCTGGAAAGAGGCTCAGCCCAATTGACATTGTCCAGCCTGTTAGGATGCCTGTAGACCTTGCAGGGTGTTCCAAGTTTCCATCTTTCCTGGACTATCACCCATGTTGGGTGGGCTTTTGGTGATACAGGTGTCTTTGAGTCACTTCTGCTCCTATAAGTCACCCCAATAAAACTCACTGGTTCACCAAGTGGATGTCCAGACTTTGATACAGCATCATTTCCCTATCTTGGGTTATTAAAGGACTTTCATGTCTCCCCAGGAATAGTGTTACACACACAGATGGTCCTCTCTCCTCTCGAGTCTAGAGGGTATTTCATTAACATGGAGGTTAGGGTCATGTAAAAGGATTTCAATTAATACTTTAGAAAGTCATTGACATCTTTACAGGATGGCATTTCAAAGCTTTCTGTGGCTGACCAACGCTGGGACTGTATCATTTCTGCTACAGAAATTTTAAGGGTGATAGGATTCATCAAGAGGCATATATTTCATGTCACCTGTACACATGCACACACACACACACACACACACACACACAC
>CABHPH010076219.1:0-17682 GCA_902168325.1 Peromyscus nudipes | reverse complement strand
TCTCTCTCTCTCTCTCTCTCTCTCTCTCTCTCTCTCTCTCTGCCTCTGGAAATAGTGGGTGTTATTTTTCAGGGCATTTAGTTTAGGCTCTGACTCTGAACATCCCCAGAGAAGGAAGCAGTGGCCTTCAGGTGAAATGCTAAGGGGCTGTGAAGAAGGCTGGGAGGGTGTGAAGAGTGCCCCACCACCTCTTCCCTGGGGTAACTGTCCTGAGATTAGAGGGGAAGTGAGTTTCTGTGGATATTTCCAGTCACACATAAGCATCTGTAAGAGCCTGTGCTTTCAGATGTCACCCCCAGGCTGACTTCAGGCTTGGGGTGTATATGGAATATCTCTGATAGCTGCTGTTTCAAGGATGTTTCGGGTTTTACACTAATCACTTGAAAGATGGCCTTTGAAGAGGCCATTCCCATCCTCGCTGTGCTTTGTTGAAAAAAGACAACGTAAAGTTGCACCAGGTCCTAGAAGCCAAGACCACTAGAGTCCTGCCTTCCTCCCTCTCTACCTTGTGCCTGAATCCAAGTCTGGGAACCGTTCGCTGTGGGTCCTAGAAGAAGGAAGGGGATTCCCTACCATGTCTCCTGTATGGTAGGCTTCCCTTTGCAAGAAACAAGGGGCAGTAATATGCATTTCCAATATAAAACTGCATCCACTAATACAATGATGCATGTGTGTGTGGTTTACAAATAGACATTTGTATGTGCACAGACACCTTTCATAAAAATGAAGCAGAAAGGATATCAAAAAGTAACGGGAAAGACCACTGCAGAGAGTGTGTAGACACAGTGCATGTTCTGGCCTGAGAGTGAAACTGAGTACACCTTTGAGTGTGGTGTTCACATTGGAACCATTTAAAAATATTTTACAAAGTGCCATTGAAATATATTTTAACAGTTGATAATCAACAAACCTGAAATTTTAAAACAAAGCTGGGCGGTGGTGGCGCATGCCTTTAATCCCAGCACTCGGGAGGCAGAGCCAGGCAGATCTTTGTGAGTTTGAGGCCAGCCTGATCTACAGAGTGAGATCCAGGAAAGACGCAAAGCTACACAGAGAAACCTTGTCTAGAAAAAAATTAAAACAAATAGAAAAATGAATTCACTTTTGTTTTTTATTTTATTCTCATTTTTATTTTTTATTAACTAACAACAGAGAAAGAAAAATAGATTAACTTCTTTACCACAGTGCTATTAGCATATATCATCTGTAGACTATTCTTTTAAGATAACTAGAATGAACTAGAATGATGTGAAGGGTTGTCCTAGATTAAAGGGGACTGGCAAAGCCAAATGCTGGTGTCATGTGACCTGCACTGAGACAGGACTCTGAAGGGAGTCCCTAGAGTGACAGAGACTGTGTCTAGGCTGTCTGGTGGGGTTACTGTGGTATCAGCATTGCTTTTCATTAGGTAATACCAAAAGTCCCTATTCTCAGGAGATGCACAGTAACGTCCTCGGAGTGAAATTGGACTGTCAGGATTCTACTCTCAGATGGTTGGGGAGGAAGGGGGGCAAGGTTTCTAGTGATTTTACATGTATAGAGATATTTATAAAGAAAGGAGGGCATAAAGTTTGGCAAAATTTAGCAATTTAGCATAAAGCCATCTCCTTCCAGGATCACAGATAAATATAGATGGATATACATCTCTTTCATCTTTTCTGTGAATTGAAATTTTCCAGTTAAACAAAAAGAAGTTAGGAAAAACATGCCGGGCGGTGGTGGCGCACTCAGGAGGCAGAGGCAGGCAGATCTTTGTGAGTTTGAGGCCAGCCTGGCCTGCAAAGCGAGTTCCGGGGCAGCCAGGGATGTTATACAGAGATACCCTGTCTCGCAAAACAATAAGGGGGGGCACAAATAATGGACTTGGGTTATGTTTGTTTGTTTGTTTGTTTGTTTGTCTTTCTATAAAGTGTCCTGTTGGTTCAAGAAGTCCATGTTTATTCAAGAGACAAGTCAGTAGCTCGTGCCTGTTGCCTCAGCTACATGAAAGGTTCAGACACAAAGACCTCTTGAGCCTAGGGATCTGAGGTTAGCCTTGGCAACTAAGTGAGATTCCCATCATGAAGGAGAGAAGAGAAAAGGAGGGGGAGGAGAGGAGAGGGGAGGAAGGAAAGAGGAAGAAGAAGGTCAAGGGAAGAGAGGAGGGGAGAAGAGGGCTTTGGACTGAGCACCTGTCCAGTGCTCAGTTGGGATTCCAGGCTGAGTGTTTAGCCCTGGGGAAACATTGTAAGCTGGTACTCTCGTGGGTCTGTATTTAGCATGTAAGACAAATAAGATGTGATCATTTAAATTGCAATGAGTGCTAGAAGCAAAATAAAACAGAATAATATTACAGACAGTAATTGAGGGACAAGTGACATTACCTGGTGTAGTCAAGGAAGGCAGGCAGCCTCTTCAGCATGGTGCTGGGAAAGCTGGAGAGCCACATGTATATAAGAATTAAACTAGCTAGATCCCTATCTCTCAGTCTGAAAAAAAAAATTGCAAATGGGTCAGAGACCTTAATATAGCACATGAAACTCTGAGGGAAAAAATTAGGGAAACCGTTCTAAGATACAGGCATAGACAAGGGCTTCCCGAAAAGGACTCCAGTTGCTTGGGGAATAAGGCCAACAAATGGGCCCTCATGGAACTAAAAAGGCTTCTGTGCAGCAAAGGAACCATCTGACTGAATAACGAGCCTATAGCATCAGAGAGCCTCTTTGCTAGCTGTACATATGACAGACAGTAAATGCCTAGAATATGTGAAGAACTCAGAAAGCTACAAGAACTCAAACGGCACCATCAATAACTGAGCTAGTGAAATCGTTATCAAAAGATGAGATACAAATGGCGGATAAGCCTGAAAAAATGTTGACGCTCACTGGCACTAAAGAAAAACAAATCTGAACTAAGTTGGGATTCCAGAATGGCAGTCATTAAGTAAACAAGTAACAGGGAAAGAGATGACAGCTCAGTGAGTGAGTCACCTGCCATGCTCTGTTACCGTTCTGTTGCTGTGAAGAGCCACAGTGACCAAGGCAGCTTATAAAGGAAAGCAGTTAAATACTAACAGTTTCAGAGTGTTAGTTAGTCCATGACCGGCATGGAGGGAAGTATGGCAGTAGACAGACAGGCAGAGAGATCTCGAGACTGGGTATGGTGTGAGCTTTTGAAGCCTCAAATCCCACCCCTAGTGACACACCTTCTCCAATAAGGCCACATCTCCTAATTCTTCGTAAACCAACTAGGGACAAAACATTCAAATATATGAGCCTATGGCAAGGGCTGGGGCATTCTCATTCAAACCACCACACCATGCAAACATGAGGTCCTAAGTTTGAATCACCAGAACGTACATAAAGCCATGAACATGTGTCTGCAATCTCAGTGCTCCTACAGGGAGATGGGAGGCAGAAATGAGAGAATTCCCAGAAGCCCACGGCCCAACTAGCCTGGCATACACATGGGGGGTGTGGGGCAAGAGACTATCTCAAACAAAATAAAGACAAGGTCTGACACCCAAGGTACTCCTCTGTATATGCAGGGTGGGACATACATGCTTGCTTGATTGCTTGGTTGCTCTGTCTCTCTCTGTCTCTTTCTCTCTCTCTCTCTCTCTCTCTCTCTCTCTCTCTCTCTCTCTCTCGCACGCGCGCGCACGCACACACACACACACACACATGCACTGGAAAAGAAAAATGGTGGCATACTGTAACTTCTCTTTTTAAGTAGCAGCCTTAAATACAGAGTTGAGACTTGCCTTCCAAGAGTCAGGACAGAACAGGGTACAAATAGTGTCTCCTGTGACAGTCCAGGAGAAAGGTGGTTTGCACAAGAGTGGGGGCAAGGAATTGCAAAGAAAGAGAGAGGAAAAAAATCCAGGCTGACTGTCCACTAGGGGATGAAAGACAGAGAATGAGACTTGCCATTAGCTGAGATAGGAAAACCTGTACAGGAAGCCAGGTGGGAGAGGAGACAAGTAGCTGGGGTAACCTGTGAATAGGCCTCCGGTTGCTTGGGAACTAAAGCCAACAAGCGGTAGGCTGGTGGCAATGTAAGTAGGCAAACGGTGGTAACAGACTGAGCCATCCAACAGAGGGACAAGGCAGGTTTCGGGGTTCTGCTGGATATCTCACAATATGATAATCAGGGGTACCTTGTAAAATCTTGTACTAGAGCCAGGCGGTGGTGGCGCACGCCTTTAATCCCAGCACTTGGGAGGCAGAGCCAAGCGGATCTCTGTGAGTTCGAGGCCAGCCTGGTCTACAGAGTGAGCTCCAGGAAAGGCGCAAAGCTACACAGAGAAACCCTGTCTCGAAAAAAAAAAAAAAAAAATCTTGTACTAGAATTTTTCAGTTTACAAATTAACTGATTTGAAGTTGGTATCTGCCAGCTCAGATGAGAACGTTAACTTCCAGGTTGTGACGGCTTTTGCCCCAGGTCCTACCCCCCACACAGAGCTTATGAAGGGTGCTTCCCTTGCTCTCGGTTCTGTCAGGATTCCCAGTAGAAAGAGAAGTGAGCCGTCTTCACTGTGACATGTGACATGGAGTTGGTGGGTGTAACCCTGCAAGGTTCAGCCAGAGTATAACAGTGGTTCCCAGACATTTTTTGATGGTGACCTCTGACCTGTCACTAGATTTCACAGGCTGCCTTTCATTTTTTTTTTAAGCCAATTTTCCCTCCATTCTTTGCCCCACAAATGGCTCCATGAGAGGCATGCATTCTAAGCATACTTTGTTCCTCAAGAGCGGGCCCTGGCAGCATGGACACTATTCATTAGCATTCCTTTGCCTCTTCTGCTCGCCCTCCAAGATTCCTACAGTCTGCTCTTAAAACGATGCTGACTTATTTATTCAGACCCTTGCCTCCCCCCAAAAAAGAAATGCCGAAGGCTTTTCATGAGAATTCTTCAGGAATAGCTGCAGTCCGATGGACTTTGGAGTGTGTGCTTAATAGACTTGACAACAAGGACCCTTGGGGGATGACAGGCTTTGAACCCTCTCTGCCAGGAGAACCGTGTTTTTGCAGCTGGCTTTTTTTTATTAGGTGTAGTGTCAGGTTGCCACAATGAAACGGTTCTAGAAATCTGAACTGTACACATCTTGAAGTCAAATTAAAGACTTCTGAATTCAAGCATGGTAGTAAACACATGTAATACTAACACTTAGAGGGCTGAGGTAGTAGAGTCACAAGTTCTGGGCCAGCTAAAAAGAAAAGCTTTTTTTTTTTTTTTTTTTAATCTTGATTGCCTGGCCATGCAAACATTTTTCCTTGTTCTATCTCAGAGAACTGACGAGCCAACCTTGTCACTAATGTGGTCATCGAAGATCAGAGGCCGGTGTCAAAATAAGGTCCTTCCTCTACCCACTGCTCTGTGAGGCCTCGGTGGATTGCTCGCTTCAATTTTATGTCTAGAGTTTGCATTCAGATCCATAATTTAGACTTGGAAGAAATTCCAGCCCAGGTCAAGTGCTAGCTGCTGGCCCGGAGTAGATAACTGGACAGGAGCTAGAATAGGAGACATCCAGAAAAGAGGTCTTGGGGTTTCAGAAAATCACTGTAGCCTTTCCCTCGTACAGCGCTGTGTCCCCTAAGTTATGCCCTGTCTTCATTAGGATTTGTTGGGTATCAGCACCTGTTTTAGACCGTGCATTCCCCCCACCTCAGTCACATCACTGCCTCCCCTCCCCTGGTCTTTCTACTTACAGTTAGATCTGCTTTCTTTTCCTGTTGCTACCAAAGATTTCAGTATTTCCTGGCTCCATCCTAAAATGTGGCCAAGAGATTATTAACGTACATGAGGTGACTGAGTGATTAAGGCTATGGACTGCCAAGAGATTATTAAGGAGGAAAAGCTTTTGGCTTTTTTTTTTTTCTCCTGCCGCTGCAAGGTGTATAGAACCACGGGGTGGGTACAGCACTTAGGATATTTTTAAATGGCTCAGTCATTATGTCAAGTGCAGGAAAATACAAGACAGGGCCTGCTGCTAACTGTGTGACTAACTCACAGGCCCGTGTGCCTGGCTGACGACACTTGCTCACCCAGCAGGTCTAAATAGAAGGTTTGTTCAGGGAGGGAAACTAATGTGTGAAAATAATGCCTTACAAATGTCTTGAAACTGAGACAACTCAGTCTGCATTATTTGGTTTTAAGGTTCTGCGGTCAAGCAATTGAATTTCTATTGACTGGGAAGGATGGCCTTTGAAGACGCAGGAAATCACTGGCACCTTTCCTTTCTTATACCGCCTGGCACTATAGCCTATCAAGGCTCCTTGTGTTCTCTGTACATTGTTTCTGATCTTAGCCAACTGGTTGGACTGGGACAACATTCCAGCCTAAGGTAGCCTGGTGGAGGTGTCTTTCCTGTGCTTACTGGAGAGCTGGGGAGTCTCTTTTGTCAGCTCTCTAGCCAGTGTATTTGCCAGTGATATCCAGAGTAAATGAAAATACGATCAGCTATTCCTTCTTCCTCTCCCTTTGTGTGTGGAGTGTTAGAACTATCACACCACTCTGATTCTGGAGTCGTGAGCTAAGGAACATCAAAGATTAGAGGTTACTAAGGCAAGTCAGCAGCACAAAAATGAACTCCATAGTTTTTTTGTTTTTGTTTTTTGCATGTGGATTTTTTGTTTCTTTTGAGCATTTTTGTCTTACTGATTTTTTGTTTGGTTTGTTGATTCTCCTCTTTGTGGTTTCGTCCTTGTTGTTTGAATGAGAGAGAGAGAAAGAACATGAAGTTGAGTGGGTAGGGAGGTGGGAGAGATTTGGGAGGAGTTGGGGGAAGGGAAACCATGATCAAAATACATTGTATAAAAATTTTAATTAGAAAAAGGGGAGGGAATCCTTTGTACATTTAAACAAAATAAACAAGGCATGTCAGGAGCTGTAGCTCAGTAGAAGAGTGCCAGCCTAACATGCACAATCCCCTGCACTGCAGTAAGAATAATGATAATCATAAAAACAGTGATAACATAAGGCATATTAGAGTGTGACCTCCCAGCCAGTTTGGAGTTGTACTAATGACAGAGGTTTCCCTCCAGACTCTGCATCAACTCCTCCAGCAATGAGTGCTCACAGCTTTCAAGAGAACGCATTCCAGTCTCCCTAACTATGATTACTAAAAATGTCTTCCCTTGTGTGTAGCAGAGATTTCCCTCTATGTCTTCCGTTGCTATTCTGTTTCTGGCCCCTGGAGTGGAAGAGAGCAAATCAAATCTCAACTTTGCATGATAGTCCATTAGATCCCTGAAGACAGACTCACATGGGTCTCCATAAATCCCCCTCTCATGGAATTTAGCATCCCCGCTCCAAGGACCACCTGAGATTCGGATTCAGTGATCGGCATGATTCTTGTGAGTCTGGACGCCTCCTCACACGCAGTTCTGGGACCAACTGCAGGAGTGTCGATGTGCTCTGAGCAGTGACACTTTCACTCCCTGCCTCAAGTGGCTTCTCTCCCTCTCCCCTCTCCCCTCTCCCCTCTCCCCTCTCTCCTCTCCCCTCTCTCTCTTTTTCTGTTTTTTTCAAGATAGGCTTTCTCTGTGTAGCCCTGGCTGTCCTGGAACTCAGTCTGTAGACCAGGCTGGCCTCGAACTCAGAGTTTCTCTTACTGTAGCCTAGGACCGTGTTGGGTTTCCTGGAAACTGTCAGAACTAGAATTCTCCTGTCCTGTCCCTATACGTTGAGTTTTCTTATCCCACTGCAGGATTTTGCATCAGTTTTTCTTAAATTGAATGTATGCATTTGCAAATAACGTCAGCCTGTGGTCCTCACTGGGGGACCTCCACCCCACCTGCCTGAGTAGCTCACCAGTTGTTAACAGGTGATTTCTAGGTCCAAGATAGAAGTTAAACAAAACGAGGTAGAAGGGAAAGCTGGGTCACATTGATGACGCTTCTCCCAAGTTGAAGTTGACCCTAGTCCACCAACCAGTGGCTGATGGCTTGATTTGACTGTCCTCCTGGTCTCGTTTTCCTTGGTCAGAGTGAGGTGTGAGTTGCCAGGCTGAGTTCCCAGGATGCTGTGTCTGCTGCATTCTCTCAACAGTACTGCCATCAAAACCAGAAATACAGTTCTTTTGGCATGGCTTGTTCCCAGACACGCTTGAGTCATCTGCCGCTTTCCTGTCTGGGTTCTGAGTGGTTGGTGCCAAGCCCAGCAAGGTCCAAGCACAGCTCAGATGGACACGTTGTTGAAGACTTGGGTTCTACCCGTTGAGAGCATCAAGGGAACATCCACCGTGCTGTGTATGTACTCCAATGGAGTGACAGTCAGGAAAAGGCTTCTTCTGTTCTGTACATCATAAAAATTTAAAGAAAGTGAGAAGGAGCCATTCCATAAAGTTCTGGGAGTAATGCATGGAAAGACGACTGAGTATAATCACAAAGCAGACATGGAGGCTGGATTTTAGGGGGCAGTATCAAAAGCGGAGTTTCCAAATCCCATCGAAAGCAAGTTGATCAGACACTCCTCAGGAGGCAGTCCGCATGAGGCAAGGCTCTGGTTCCGGAGGAGAAACACACCCTGGCTCCCTCAAAAATGGACTCAGCATTCCACAGAAGAAAAGTGGGTTGAAAACACCCCAGAAAGAACCATTCTTCCAAAACTCCCCCAGTACACAGTCTAGCACCCCACAGGCAGAGAACTGGGGTCTTCTCACATCCAGCACCAATCTCCCCAACTTGGGCCCATTTTCTCATTTCTTTCTCAGAAGCAGCGTTTCTGAGAGTCATCAGCCACAGTCCTCATCCCTCCAGCCCCTTGACGGTTTTCAAATAGTTGCACTCCCTTCTTCAGGCTCCTCCCTCCAGCATCCCAAATGATTGAATCCTGGAAGATGCTGCTGTGAATTCTTTTTGGCTCCCTTCCTGCCAGCCCCAGTGTCTGCCTGCACATGACAACCATTAACAGCTGTTGGGAGGGCTTTCAACTGCCTGGCTTCTTGCTGAAGTGTTTCAACAACGGTTTCCCAGGGCTTAGCTATACAGGAGAAGGAAGAGAAAAATGGCAAAAGAGTCACATCAAATCCCCAATATCTCAGAGTCAGATTTCCCTCCCTTTTTTCGGGAAAACAAAGACTTTGGCAAAGGCTGCGGAGATACTGGCAGCTCATTCCTCCTGATCATCATTGAGATGATCTCACATGTTGGCCCCAGAGGCAACCCTGTGTTGCTCCCTGGACTCTATGGGGATTGCTGGATGTTGGATGTCTGTTCCTTGTTGATGTAAGAATCTTAGCATCCTGCGCTTACCTGACCACCTCCTCACAACATCTAGAGTTCTATACTAAACAGAGGGGAGATGGGCTGTCACCACTAAGCCTAGAAGCTGTAGCCAAGACCCCCCCCCATTGCCACCCACCAACCCAGACTCCCATCAACCTCTCCAGAGAAGAGAGTCCTTGGGAGGGAGGGGCTTGTCGGTTATGTGCTTCCTTCCAAAAATACGGGACACACAGGAGACATTTGGGAAGTCCCCTGATCCTTGTCAACTCTGCTCCTTCCTCTCTCACTGCCCCAGGAATACTGCAGCTACTATGGATAAGGGCTCAACACCTCATGCCCTCCAGCACTCTGCTGCCTTTTATTACTTCTCCCTCCACAGTGCCCTTTCCCTACTGCAGGGGAGTCATACACAGAGTCTTCTGTTTCACACAGGATTATGGGAGAGGCCATGGCCAACGTCCTTCACCCTCAGGGCTCAGCAAGAGTACTTGTCCAGGCTCCTAACCCAAGCATTTCCAAAACTGTGAACATGGATAGCACAACGTAGAGATGATGTGATTTCAGCCTGTCTGTAAGAACTTTTATAAAGATGATTGGGTTTGCCGGGCGGTGGTGGTGCATGCCTTTAATCCCAGCACTCGGGAGGTAGAGGCAGGTGGATCTCTATGAGTTTGAGGCCAGCCTGGTCTACAGAGTGAGTTCCAGGAAAGGCGCAAAGCTACACAGACAAACCCTGTCTCGAAAAACCAAAAAAAAAAAAAAAAGAGTTTGGGTTTATTTACATGTATGTTTGAAAAAGTATAACTCATAGCTAAATGTGGTGGTGCACACCTAAGTTCCAGCACATGGGAGACTAATGCAGGAAGATTGCTATGAGCTTGAGATGAGCCTGGGCCACATAATGAGTTCCAGTCTGAACCATAAAGTAAAAGACCCTTTTTCAGAAGGCGAAAAGAAGCAAGTGTCATTCGTGAGTTAGGCCTGAGTTTGCAGCTCTTTTTCCTTGTAAGCTACATGTTCTTCCACAGAAGGGACAGGGAAATTGGGGAACATTTACAACCTCATTTCTGATGCTCAGGGATAGCGTAGGGAAAGGCAGGGCAGGAAGCGGGCAGGACAGGTCAGTAGAGCCTGATTAGAAAGAGCCTTTAATGCCAGGCTGAGAGAGATGGGCAGGAGCCTTGGGGTTCTTTAGGCAGCAGTTGGACAGAATGCATAGAAAGTACCAGAGAAAAGAAGACCATGGCAGGGTTGTTGGGGGCCATAAGTAAGTTATGAGGCCGTGAAATGACATGTTGAAGAAGAGGAAAGCAGAGTTGACTTTTAAAGATGGGGGCGGGAGGAATAGAAAAGACCTAAAATGGTTCATGTGTCTTCAGTTGACATCTTGGCTGTGCTCATGAATCTCCTCATGCTGTAGCTCAGCATGGAGCAGGGGCCACCTCTCTTAAGACGGGAACACACACCACAGAATGGTAGCCATCCACCTGTCACTCAAAATGCAGCTATTATGACTGAGAAACCACATTTTTATTTTTCATTTTTCTTAATTTTAGTTAAATGCCACTCATAGCTCGTGACTACCATATTGACTAGAGTGTGAGCTCAAACCTTGTCCCTGATTTGCTGACCATTCTATCCTGGTGCAATGACTAGCCACATAGTAGGTACTCAATAAGTGTTTGTTGAATAGGTAAATTTTTAAAACGCCGTGAAATCTGGGCAAGGATTGGGCTCCATTCAGGTCAGTTGATTGCCTTTTGGAGAAGTTTGAAAGGAGAAGGAGAGGGGATTTCCCAGACATGTTTGGTATATTCCCCAAATGTTAAACTGAAGCTCTCAGAAACCTCAGGCGAGGCAAAGTCAAGCAAAGGAGATAGATGAGAATTGGCTGTGCAGTAGCCAGGGTCTGTTTTACAATCCCGCTGCCATGCTCTTCCGCTCGGGTCTTAAATGCTCACCCCCAAACATGCAAGAGGAACGACCAAAATAGGCACACACCTTTAGAAGGAATTGGGAGACGAGAACTTGTTAGGACCATTCTGTTAAGCTGGACAGTGTAAAATTAGAGTGTAAACTCAAGCAGAGAGGCATTGCACTTGCCCAGAACGGCCACCTCCAAAATGAGACTACGAATCTTCACATCAGTCACCAGGCTGCTGAGAAGAGCAGATACTATAGTCATAGCACTTAGATGATAGCTCTGTGACCTACAAAATGGTCACCACATGTGTATTGTAATTGATACAAGCTGGAGTTACATCTAAAAATATACCTGAGAAGCCTGGCTATTGCCGCATAATTCTGATGTCTTTCTGGAGCTGGGTGTGGGACATGTTGCTAGATTCTATCTGCATCCAGACACAGAACCTAAACAATCTAAAAAAGACTTCCATCTCTTAAAAGAAAAAAAAACATGGGAAAGGCTCTGGGGAAGCTGATTCTACCTGCTCCCCAGTTGCTTAACTCGGGGCTCTGTGCTTGCTGCCATGAGATCCTCAAGTCTTTCAATCCTATGGCTTGAGCTTTGAGAGTCATGGCCTCCCTCCTCCCACCTCTGATTGCCGACCACCGCCTCCCCAGCACACTGCAGTCCTCGCTTAACTTCTTACCTTCGCTTCCTCTGGCCACCATCTTAGCGGTCCATCCACTCTCCCCCATGAGCTGACTTCCTTAGAGCATCAGTTTCAGCCGCCACCATCACTTGCCACTGAGAAACCCTTTCCCGTAAGCCTTCACTTTCCTTCCAGCTCAGTACCACCTTTCCTCAGGCCGACAGACAGCGGCAGACTTGGTGTTAGGTGTTCTGCTTGCTGACTGCTCCTATGCGGAGCTCTGCCCCACCCTGTCAGGTCAGAGCAGAGTACACCAGTGTAGCCCTTTGTGATGACCGTCTCCTGCTCCAGGTGACAGGGACTTCAGGAAGGGCGATGTTAGAGACTCGATGTAGGTTCCCCTAACCTCGTATTTATCACTTACTTATTTATTTAGATACAGGATCCCTCTTTTTTTCTATTTTTCACTTTTTGACTTAGGCTTTACATTTTATTCACGTATTGTGTATCCTGATTATATCCTCCACCCCACCCCCACTCTCTAACTTCCCACCAACACGTTGCCCTCCAAACTTCATGTCCTCTCTGGTTTTTTTTTTTTTTTTTAACACATTAAGCCCAGTCGGTGCTGCCCAGAGCACATGGGTGTAGAGTCATGAGGACATTGACAAGCACTGGCCCCATAGAAAAGTGTTTTTCCCTTCCCTAGCAGCCATCAACTGCCTGTAGCTCCTCAGCTGAGGCTGGGGCCTTGGGAGCTCCTCTTCCTTCTGTGCCGGAATTTTTAGCTGGCCAGATCTTGTACAAGTCTCGGGCAGATAACCATACTGCTGTGAATTCCGGCCATGTCCAGGGGACAGCACTTCACATTACCCGTCCTTATCCCCCAGTTCTTACATTCTTTACACCCCCTCCTCCTATGTTCCCAGAGGCTGGGAGAGGGGAGATTGGTATATATGCCCCACCTCTACAGCTGAGCACACACTGTCGCTTTTTCTCAGCACTTTGAATACTTATTAGCTTCTGTATTAGCCACCACCCACTTAGGCACAAGATCTTTTTACGTAACCATGTCTGGCCTCAAACTCACAATCCTGCCTCAGTCTCCCCAGTGCTGACATTACAGGTGTGAGCCACCACACCCAGCCCAACCCACGAGTTTTTAAAGGGGAGTTGAGGGAAGATAGTAAATGGCCACTAAAATTGTTTTCTCACATATAACCACTTTTCTTCAACTTTTTCTGATGCTTTTGTAGTTTAATATCTTTAGAGTTCAACATGGCTGTTAAGGTAAGGAGTCTGTAAATGATTCGCGTAAGTGCTCATCAGCTTAGGGAACTCTCAGCGTTCATGGATCCCCGACATTCAATAGTCTCCCTCAGCAAGAGTGTGTTCTCTCCCATATGTAAGATGGAAATCACTGTGGATCGGATTAATTATCATTGTATTTAATCTCGATTGTCTTCTGTCTTGCATTTTGTTATATCCTTTTCTTTCCAAATATTAATAACTAAGCTAAACTGCAAATGAGGCCATCTTCATCTTCAGACTTTATTCAGATTCTAATATCTCTTTGCAATCAACACATTAAAAAACAAGGCAGCCCTGACTTCACTCATTGGTTTAAAAAAAAACATACTGAAAGTCGATGGCTGTCTACCCTGTGTGACACCTGACGGCGATGCCAACAACGGATGAAATGCTACATAGGGTGACACGGCACGAGAGATAGATAAAGTGAGAATAACATGCTGTAAAATCTTCGGATATTAAGAAGTTATGTGGACTAAAAAAAAGAAAAAACAGCCATAGCACCCCAAGACTCCATGCCTTCCAATAAAGGTCTACCAGATTCTACACCTGTGCTGGTAAAACGTTAATATGTGCAACGCCTGGTTCTCAGGCCTGGTCTCAGTCTGACAGAGAGGGAAAGAGAAGCACCTCTGGCCCCTCTTTTCTTTCCAGAGGGTATACCTGGAAAGAAGCCCTAGTTTTCCACGTCATCTAGCAGGGTCTCGCCTACGACTCTGAGCAGCCCGTGCTGCTAATTAGAACAGTGGCCCTAATCACAGTAGTCAGTAGAGTGGGGGCACAGGAACACAGTACTCACGAGAGGACACCGCCCCGCGTTCATCTGTCCATCCAGGTGTGCTTTTCAGTTTTTCATTTTACCCAGGCTGTGGGTGGGGTGGGAAGCCTTCTCTAAAATCGTCAGATGTAAAACAGTCTTCATTCTGTGACTACAGGAAGAATCTTCACTGCCTGAGATTTTCCCATTATCTCATGCCTTTGGTTTATACAAATGCAGGCTATATTTTTGATGACCTGTTATCTAAGGAATGAAGAACGGAATAGACAGTTTGGATCAGTGTCGTCCCAGAAGTTTAAAGTTGGCTGTCTGAATGCAGGCTGTGTTTTTTCTTGGAGATAGGTGATGAATAATACTTGGTTTTCAAAATAAGCTCCCAGATCTTGGTGTCGCTATAATTTTCCTTTATATTTTGGTTTGTCTTCTGTTTTGCAGTGAACAGATACTTATCACCATGTAAACAGGAAGGAATGAACTCCGTAGTCTGTGTAAAGTAAAGAGGGGAAGTAGATACGGCTAGTGAGAGAATGAGGGAAGACCTTGGGAGGAGAGTGTAGGTACAATTTCAACAAGGACAATTTCAACAAGTCGAAGGAGGCCTTTTGGGTTCAGTGCCCCTCCACTCCACCCTACCGCACCTTCCCAATCTGCTGTCATTCACTGCATCTGTGACATCGGCCTGTAATTGAACTATGCCTGTGTGTCCTGTCTCCCCATTTAGACTCTTCAGTCGTGGTGTGTGATTTCTCTGTGGTGGTTGCAGTGGTTTTTAGTCAGCAAATCTGTTACCTAAAATAAGTAGCATGGTAGCCATTCGTTTAATGTCAAATGCGTGGACATTGTAGCATCCTTCTAGAGAAAGGAAAATGTACAGTCTACATTAAATGAGAACGAGAGAAAAAAAACAAGCAGGTCACCAAGGCTAGAGACCTAGAATGCCAACAAACACGGTGTCATCAGGCTTTTCCAGCCACGCCTGATTCTGTTGACATAGTTATTCTGAATGGGGAAATATCTTTGGCATTCCAGTTCAAGAGCCTATCTTCTCTGCGTGCCAGGGGGGAGGGGGGGGACACGGACATGACGACCACGACGGACATGGCTTCCCCTGGGCAGCAGTGATTTATCTCTGTGGATTGCTATAAAGGAGCTGGTAGAACCCCCACCAACTGCCTAGGAGTTCACAACTGGAGAACAAAGGGCAGTCACTCCCTGGAGCTTTCCTGGGCACTCGCCTGCCATTCATTTTCAAGTGAGCTTATTCACACACTGGGAGTTGTTTCTAAGTCAGGAGCAACATGTATTTTATAAAAATGCATTCAGTCTCTGGTTCTTCTTCCCTCTACCACCCACACAAGCATGCAGAGAAAATTCTGCTCACCTTTTTATTTGAACTACCTATTCATTGCCTTCCCTCGTCCCTATAAAGAAAGTCCTACGTTAAGACTCTCGTGTTTACACCATGTGTTTTTAAAGCCATCACAACCCGGCCAGTTAATGTAGGTCACAGTGGAGCTTGCTCTGGCGGATGGCAGACAGCCTTGAACAGAGCCTGGGCAGCCTTCACTGGTGCGCTACAGACTTCACGTTCCAGGCTTCAGTTCCCGCGCTGTAATTATGAGCAAGAAACCCATGGTTGATTGCAGTGCGTGAACGGGAGCTATTCTTTACTTATCTGCACTCATTGCTTGCTCGTAGCTTCTCTGTTGAGGTCTCCATCCATGTTGCTGCAGAGCTTTTGGCAATGTTTCCGCGGTTGCTTGTGAATTTTTATGATCTGTTGCATGTTACTCATGCCGTTTCCTGCCCTGTAATGGTATCAGTTTTCCAGACGCAGAGGACTACAGGCTGAAACCCGGGAGCTCGCATTAGCATAAAATGTCCCAATTCTGTCAGTTTGATTAATTTGTCTCTTTGTCTCCACTCTATATGATAAGTGCTATTAATGGTTGCAGCACTTCATATGTCAAAGTCTTTCTTCCTAATGACTTGGAAATGTGGTTTATTTCCCCCCTTTCTGTACTATTTTCCTCATTTAGCATTCCGCTCAGTATAGATTTATGCCAGGCTCTTTCATTGTCTTCCCGGTTGCAGCGCTGGAGTGATTACATATGGTGTAGAGTGCGTAAAGATGTGATCCCGGGGGCAGCGGCTGCTGATGCAAGCTGAAATAGACCCAGCGTATGCTCAGCACTTTTCCCAGAGGCCTTTTATTTATTAGTAACAGCCTTGGTCCAGGACAGCTCGGATCCTCATTTAGCGAGATGACTTTTTGCCTCTCCGAATGCTGTGGTGACTTTGCTGGATTTACTGACACTGCTGTGTAATATTTTTTAACCACCTTGCATCTCACCAGTGACTTAGCCAAACATAAGTTGTAATGTAATCTCAATATATAATGAGCTCAAGAAAAGACGGGCTCCATTTGAAGTAATAAGAGCTTGACAGCTCTAAGGTTTACATTAAACAACCCTATTGGTGAGGTAGCATCTGGGCATGCTACACTGCTTTAACATGAATCTCTATTCTTTTACTCTGATTCTCACATCTTTCGTGTTTGTTCTTTGATGAAGAAAGGGAAGGAATTGCATGGCAAAGCCGCAGCTCTTTCATAAGAAAAAAGAATATGAGGAAATGGGTTTGTTTGGTTTGGGTTTTTTTGTTGGGGTTTTTTGTTTGTTTGTTTTTTGTTTTGTTTCGTTTTTTGTTTTGTTTTGTTTGCCGAGGTCAATCACCGGACTGGAACCAGTATCATTAGTGATTGAAATGGGTACTTATCAATCCAAGCCAGCCAATGAGTAGCTCAGATGTTACTGTAAGCACAGTACATCTGTGATACAAATGTAACAGCAGAATTTAGGATTAAAGAAACAGCTGATCTTCTGCACATGTTTGTAAATTCATACACTTGAAAACCCCCAGTAAAATATATTTTTTCCCAAGAATTCTTCATTTGCCATGTCATTCTTCTGCATAAGAAACAAGCTTTGAGCAGAGTAAGGGCTAGTAAGGGCTTTTCTATGTTATGGGAAAGTGTCAATACGGTCACTTCTTTGTGCATGATCAATTGCTCTAGGTTGCAAAAGTGAAAAGATAATAGCATTCAGGTTTACAGACAAATAGCAAACTGAGAGTGTTACTTCTGGGCAGGACCTGTAATATAGTGAGAAAGCCTTGAAGGAAAGCAGGCTTGGAAATAGAGAGCAGACCTCACCTCTTTGTGATGAGGAAGTAGAAAATGGAGACCAAAATCCCAAGCAAGTTCACATTAGCTTTTTTTCTATTCTGTGTGGGTTTTGCCTACTCTAGAGCTAACCAGTCAGAAATCAGGATGAATCTCCCGCTAAATCTATTCCTACCTGAGGTAGCACCATGGGTTTATTTCTTTAGTAACAGATTGTATTAATGTCATGATCAAACAGAGCTAAACACAGGAATTCCTGCTGGGTTGGCATAAGAAATTAAAACAGTGATTCTGGATAAAGAGGTAGAGTGTGATCATTTCACTCGAGCGCGTATGGAATCTAATGTTGAAAGAGCTTCATCAAGCCGTTCATACAGTGAGCAAACCGGCGGGGGCTTAGGTAGAAGAGAAGCCGCCTTTTCTGTCCACACACACAGTTACACAAGGACATACAAGACTGGAGCATTTCATCAGTTGTGATCGTTGTGGCTTAGGGATTCTTTCTGGTTTGTTGGGGGGTTCACACTGGCAACAGCACTCTGCTGTGAAGATGCCCCCCCTCAGGCAAAAGGAATGTCAGGAAGAGGACAGAAGACGGCCCTGGCCTGTGTCTGCTGTACTGTCTCTCCTGCTCTTTATTTTTT
>CABHPH010076215.1:0-10145 GCA_902168325.1 Peromyscus nudipes | reverse complement strand
GGCATCACCCACAGTGGTCTGGGCCCTCCACATAAATCACTAGTCAAGAAAACACCCATAATTTGCCTACAGATCAATCTGAAAGAGGCATTTACTAAATACCTATGGCTTCACCTGCACTGTGCTATAATTTTATCAATGAATTTCTCTGTAAGTCTGTGACTGACTTAGCAGTCCTCAAATAGAAATGATAGGCAACGGTTCAGCACATTCTGTAACCTGGGCCTTCACTGTTCATAAAAGCAAATGATTAGGTGTTTTCCACAGAACTGTTCGTATGCAACAGCAAATGTCCTCTGATCAGGAGCATAGCTAATAAAGCAAGGTTTGTTGTCTTCAAAATAAAGGGCTTTGACTGAACATGATACCATACTAGTAAGCCCACCACTTGGCTAAGGAGGGGACTTTCACTGAAGGACAACCTGAGCCATATAGTGATATCTGGTTTCTAAGCAGGAACTTTGAATTCAAATTCTTTGTAAATTTTAAAGGAGAAATGGAATGCATTCCTGTTGATGAGTGTGGGGATTATCTATTTTTAAATGTCTGAGTAAAGATTGTTTCAAAACACAACAATGTCAGGAAATAGTCAACAGGAACTGCTTTGCAGCATGCTGAACTTGGTACAGAAACTATGGTGACCACTTAGAAATGTCTAAGGCTCTTAACTAGTAAGTTAACCCTGGAAAAATCTGAGCCAGCATAAATCTAAGTCCTTTGATGCCATTGCTTTCATCGGTGAGATAATAAACACGCCCAAGTTTCCTGGCTAATACCCATTCTGCAGCGAACTCTGGGAAGAAAGGCAGTAGGCCCTGCAAAGCTGTGCTTGCTCTGTTCCTTTGCACATGTTCAGAATTGTCCTCCTGCATACAATCCACGTTCCCCTGTGATCGGTGAAAAGCCACCCTGGTTCGGGTGATCAGAAACAGATGACAAAAAGCTAAATATATTTCTAAATAATGCTAAAGCTGCAACAGCCCAGCTGAAGGCCAGCCAGCTCATCAGGTTTGGTAACTCCTGCTGCCGAGAAATGTTAAAATAGGTTAATCTTTAGATCATCCGGCCTGTAATGCAGTTTCATCAAAACCGAGGCCTTTGCCCCAAATTGGAGGACCAAAAGACAACCTTGGAATGTTCTAGAGATGCTCAAGGACAGGATGTTCTTATCAAAGGGGCTCAGTCCCCTTCCCGTCCTCCAAGCACATAGAAGGCAATGATAGGAAGCTGGGCTTTCAAAAACAACTGTTCAGCTAAGATCTCACTTTTTGCATTGTTCTTAACTGAATTATTCTTTTACATTTTCATGAGAACAAAACATGGGAAAGAAGTCACAGAACTGAGTGGGTTTCTTCTAAAGCATTTGTCCCTTTGTAAGAAGCCTCATCCCCAGGATCAGCTGTTGCATCTCCCCATGGAATACTCCCTCCGGAGCTGTGGTAGGGCTATCTCTAACCGTCACTCATCGCTAATGAGAGATAGGTGGACAGTGCTGACCACAAACAACAACAACAAAAAAAATGGAAGCTATCAGATCACAGCTGTGGTTGAACTCACCTACTAGGGAAAATAATGGCCGGCACCTAAGTGGGTGAGGGAAGGAACAGCATGGCTGAGGGCCAGGGGAGATGGTCAGGAAAGGAGGCTCACCACCCCTCCAAGAAACACTCCCAGCTGAGAGATTCCGTTCCACAGGCTGGCCTGATGAGACAAAGTCCCCACTTCCAGCTCCTGATAGCGACAACTGGCACAAAACAGTCTTCGCCCTTTCAGAGCACAGGTCTGAAACTTTCAGAAGTGCTGAGCCAATGCTTATGCTGGGTATTTCCAACAGTTACATCTTGTGAAAGGAGGCTCAGCTCTACAAAAGAAACTGCTGACATGAACCCCTCAGGCCGTTTGCATATGCTTGCTTTTTGCAAATGAGTTTGTAATCTTATCTAAAGTCATCCCTAGTCATCTGGAGATTTACACCTTCTTCAGTTTGGGTTATGTCTACTGAGTCCTAGGAGGTTTTTCTCTGATCTTATATAAAGGTTAACATTTTTGTCTAAATCAGATCCTAGTTGTCATAGATAAATCAATTGATTTTTAGCTGATTCTTTAATTGATGTTATTGCTGGCACTGTATCTTCTCTCAGTTGCCAGAGTTTACTTTTCTGACATGTCTTCCAGAGTTTTTCTCTTTTGTCTATCCAACAATTAAAATGTTCAACTTGATGAAATCAGTGTGATTGTGGAGGCTGTAAATTCTCACAGGGGACTAAATCCCCCATGGAAGCAAGTGTTCAGTGAAACTTAACCCGAAGAGCTTTCTTAGATCATTCCTGATTCTGTTGAGGCTTGGACAATGATTTGACATCAGATGACAAGCCCAAATGATTTCTGCTTTGAAACTGAAGATTTTGAATTTGAGTAATAGCAGTCATTACTGATTCTGTCTTGTGCAATATGTTTATTAAAGTCTAGACTAGGTGGATGAGAGATAGCACCATTGGCAAAATGATCGCCACCTAAGCAAGAGGACCTGGCTTGAGCTCTCCAGCATCTACCTAGAAATCAGGATAAGGCCGCGTGTCTGTAATCCCAGTGCTGAGAGGGCTCAAAAGGAAGAGAGTTTCTCAGGAACTCACTGACCAACCATCCTGGATGAATTGATGAGCTCCTGTCCAGCTTCAAGAATAAAGTGAAGAGCTATTAAGAAATGTATCAGATATCAGTTTCTGGGCTCTGCATACACATACACAGATTAACACATGCATAAAACACATGTGCGCGCGTACACACACACACACACACACACACACACACACACATTCACAGACTCTGAACTAAAAGTTACAGCGTAATTTTAAAAAGACAAAAAAAAAGAAATCTACACTTCAGGGTGTGCTCACAATTGGCGAGCAGTAGCAGGAAAGAAATTCTGCTTTTGTTTCTAACCTAGCAGGATAAAGCACACAGTGAACATATAACATGATTCTTAATGAGAAGCCTGTGTTGTCACTCGCATTTAAATGTTTACTTGGTGCCCTGGGAAATGGTTCTAGAACGCCAAGGTGTTGACAAATTGCTAAGGACTGTGCTAAGCATCCTCATTAGCTCGTGCTTGAAGTAACTCACTGAACAGCCCCCAAGCTTCACAGTTGGGCGGCGGGGGATCTGTGCACTACAGCTATAACTTTTCCCAGCCCTCGGCAAAAGCAGCTGGGAAGAGACAAATGTGTGATGGCATTTGATCTGTGACTAAATTAAGCTTGATGGTGCAGCTGGGACTTTTCCAACTTGCAAAATATTCAACATTTGTGGGATCCGGGACTCTTCTTCTGGAAACATCCATGCCTGTAATAATCATGTCAAAATGTGTTCTGCCCTTACCCCATCCCTCCAGGTATTCCTCCACCTTGCTTCTGTTCAAATCCTTCCATTCACTAATCCAGCAGATAAGTAGATACCATTTACCAAACAAATTATATTCAGGTTACTTCATTTTATTCTTACCACAAGCCTAAAAGCATTGTTATCTCATTTAATAAAGAAAACATTGAAGTTTGAAAGCCCTAAGAATCTCACCCACATAAATACTGCCAGCAAGTGACAAACAAGAGTTCCACCTGACAAGTGACTCCACAGGAGTAAACTCTAAGTCAATCAGACATGCTTTCATTATTCAGTGTTTCAAGAAAAATAAGAATTATTCTTTACAGCGATTTAAGAAATGACTCAGTGATCAATCGTTCATATTGCTCTTACAGAGAACTCGAGCTCAGTTCCCAGCACCCAATTCAGACAGCTCACAAGTGCCCATAACTCCAGCTCTAGGGAGTCCTAACACTTCTGGTCTCTATGGACACCCACATGTGTGTGCACACCTGTACACAAACACACACACAATTTAAAAGATAAAAGTAACCCCTTCCCCCCAAAAAGAGTTATCCCTTTCAATTGCTGTCATGATAGTAAATAAGTTTGACAAATTGATTTTTATTGGGCAAGTATATGTCATGGTTAAGGCTGAGCTGACTTAACAGCATTTGGCTTTGGTGATTGACGTTACACCTCAGTGAAGTGGTAGATGAGTAAAAGAGAGCCATTCATGTTTTTCAGTGGAAGATGGGAGACATGGAATGAAGAAAAGGTGGGGGGGCTGAAACTGAATAATCACCTTGCCATGGTGGTGTGAAATGATCAGAGAGTAGTTTATATAATGGGAAAGGATGTCACGCATCTGAAGACTGACTGTCGATCTCATGTATCCTCTGACCTGTGATGGCAGGCCAGTTGACTGAGCAGCCTCATGCTCAAACCCACTCTAGGATCTCCCACCTCAGAGCTCTTGCTCAGGCAATTCTTTACCTCCTGTCTTCCCTGGACTTCAGGCTCCAATTTCTGCCTCTCTTGCACATCAAACTACAGTTTTCTTGAGAACTGGGCATTGTCTTTTTATCACTGTCTTTTTAAAGACTCACTGTGATGTCTGAAGCTCAATAAAATTTTCTAGAAGGAAGAACAAACTTCGAGTTTCCAAGATATAAGATACCAAGTTGGGTTACCTTAGATTAAATGGGGACCATGAAGATAGAGGCAACATTGGGACAAAATAAGCATTGTCATATTTTCTGAAATTATTTTTTAATCATAATTATCTAGTCTGGATTTTAATGTCACAAAAGAAGACCCTGAAATTTATCCTTGCTTTATTAAACTAGGACATAAAATGATTTAATATCTCACTGTGCAAATTTCATCATCTGTTAAACAGAAAAAAAATACTCTTGCTGGCAAGGGATAAATAGGATGGCATATTAGACTTAGGACATCACCTGGCACACAGTAGTTTGCAGAAGTAATTGATATAGTTGTTGCTGTTGTGGTATTATGATTATTACTGGTATTTCCTCAATTGTGATGACTTTGAATAATTCCTTGGGCTCTAATTTCTCTCTCACTTTCTCAGTTATATAAACACACACACACACACACACACACACACACACACACACACACACACACGCACGCACACACACACACACATGCACACACGCACGCACACACGCACACGCACACGCGCACACGCACACACACACACATGTATATATATAAACTTACCATGTACTACATGGGAATTTCAGGCCCCTGATACTCTTTTCTGTATATAATATACCTTTACATTATAATGTTACATGTACATCAGTGTATTATAGTGTATTATAGTGTATGTAATGGAAAAGTATAAGGCAACTGAATTTTATTCTTTAAACATTTTAAAGCAATAACCCAAGTCCCTACAATATAATTTAAAAAATCTTATTTGGATTTACACAGATAGTACATTTAGTTTGAAAGATATTAAAGCAGTTTCAGAGAAATATAAGATTTTTCTCACCAATATTTATTGCCTTCTTGAGGTATTTGAAGCCTCTAACTTGTTATGATTCTATAAAGAAAATAACACTAAATTTAACTGGGAACCCAATATGTTGATATAAAAGGCAATTTTTCATATATCATCACTCTCCTGTTATTCTTAAAATATTATATTTTCACCTTATCTACTTTCAAATAGTCCTAAAATAATAGTTTCTCTGACTGATTGATTATAGGAATCTTGCTCATATACTACACCTGAAGTATGACATTTTAAATTGCATACTCCTTTCATCTATAATGCTTAAGGAAATTTTTATTTTGTTCTACAATTTATCATTTGGAGTTGGAACAATATATTTACATGGATTCCATTGATACCTCTGCAGCTCTGGAAGTATGGTAACATTTTGCCATGCAGGCAATGGTCTTGGATAGGCATATCCAAGGGCCTACGCGTGGGCAACTACTTGGTGTTTCAGGGTAACATAATATTAGGATACTTGCTTCTAAAGAATGTGCTCAGAGGACTCCTGCTGAAGGACAATGCCCTCTCCTGTTTACATCTCCTTGCCCACAGCTTTTTTACTCAGCTTTGTTTGTCCTTCTGTTTTTCCCATTGGTTTTGGGAATCCTTAGCACCCAGTTTTGTCCTTTTGGTAGTGTTAAACGTTCTCAGCTCCACTTGGCTTCTGTTACCGCTTCCACAATAACAACTGAAGCCATGTCTCCGTCTGCACGTCTCTGTATGATTCACTAGTGGGAACCGGTATTACTTACTTTTCTTGCCTTTGTGATCAAACACCTAAAGGAGCAACTTAAAGGAAGAAGTGTTCATTCCAGCTGTTTGCAGACACAGTCCATCATGGTGATGCAATGCTGGGAGCATGTGATGGAACGGAGTCACATTCCACATGTCACCAGGGAGAAGAGGGAGATGAATATTGATAATCAGATCCCCTTTTCCTTTATATTCAGTCAAGGACCCCAGCCTGTTGTTAGTTTTTTGCTCTTCTGGGGAGCCCACCACCCAGCTCCAAAATAATCACACACAGAGGCTTATTATTAATTATAAATGTCTAGCCTCAGCTTGGCTTAGATTCTAGCCAGCTTTTCTTAATTTAAATTAGCCAGCCTGCCTTTTGCCTCTGGGCTTTTCCCATTCTCTTACTTCTGTAAATCTTACTCTTACTCTGTGGCTTGCTGTTTGTGTAGCTGGGTGACTGGCTCCTGGAGTCCTCCTTCTTCTCTGGCTGCCAACTCTCCTCTTTCTCTCCTCCCAGTTTTCTCCTTCTATATATGTTCTCTGCCTGCCAGCTCTGCCTATCCTTTCTCCTGCCTCAACATTGGCCTTTCAGTTCTTTATTAGACCATCAGGTGTTTTACACAGGCACAGCAACAGAACTTCACAAAGATAAACAAATGAAAAGTAAACAAAAGTAACACACCTTAATATCTACTACACCTGCCCATGGAGTGGTGGCACCCATATTTAAGATGGGTCTTCCTACTTCAGTTAACACAATCTAGAAACTCCTTCACAGACATGCCCAGAGGTTTATCTCTTAGATGATTCAAGATCCTGTCAAGTTGACTTTCAGTATTAACCATTGCAACACCTCAGTGTCATACCCACAAGTAGACCAACTTCCACTTACCAAGACAAGCTTACTGTCTTCCTCCTGAGCTCCATATTAGTATTATATACTCAATCATGATTAATGATATTAAATAGTGTACATTCAATTTCCTAGTGCATGAAACTCAATAGGTTGAACTTAATACGCTAAGCATCTTGATCTATGAAGTAGGAATCAAAAAATGATGTGTTGATGGGAAACTCGATGAGATGGGAGTGAAGAAGATGGCAAACATAGAGGAGCAGACCAAGCATGCAAGAGCCTATCTGGAGGACAGACAGGCAGGGATCCACATATCAATGTCCTGGAGGAACAGGCCATGGCATGATGTCTGCAGTAAGAGCAGAGATTCAATAAAATAGAGGCTATACATAAGGAAGATTAGGAAATGTTGATCTGTTATATGGAAACAGCTTCAAACAGGCCTTAGAAGTTTGACAAAGTGATCTGGCTTTAGTGACGTTGCAATTCAACCATGATAAGGAGTCACTGTGAGAAATACCACTGCACACTAGGATGAGGGCAGCAGGAGGAGATGAATTAAGAAAGGGCACCTAGAAGGGGGATTGATTCCAAAGGGAAGACTACATATTAAAATCATATGTTACCATATTTGCCATATAAATGCCCTTAGGAAGTTTTCTAATCCCTTGAGGCCCTAATTACTTCTCTGTGGAATGGAGCACAATGAAGAAGAGGTGATAGAGGAAGAGGGGAGCCTGTAGTGTCAATTGTCAGTGTCTATTGTAGGGAGGAGAGGAAGCCCTGAGAGAATGACATCCTGAGTGAAGTGTACTGTTGACGTGGTCATAACTATGTCAAGGACCCCAGAGCCTCAGACTTTTCCCCAGGGGTGATGCTCAGAGGGAAATGGCTCTGTATCATATGTGCGACTTTTAATGGCTGGAATATATTCTCTAGCCCATTGATATTTTGACTGTCTCCTTGCACCTGTATAGAGAACTCCATCATCAAGAAGACATACCACAGAGAAGGAGACAGCCACCCTGAGATTCCCCACATGGACACTCTACTGTCATACAAATCAGCATCATCTAACATGTTTTATCATCCATGTCAGGGAACATACAACTTTGACTACACCAAGGAGATAACTACACCATGCCACATAAGGAAAGGTAGCCATAGCATAGTTGTCTACACAGATGTTCCACCCTAAAATGGGTCAATCTCAGTTCTGTGTTGCAGATGTCATGTAACTGTCCTTCTTCAACTCAGCTTCGATTCTGTTGGCCCCTGTTAGGCATTTTGTGACCTTTCCGGTGGAGATATAACAAAGGTCTGTTTGCCAAGGAAATAATTCTACTTACGCCCAGCTTAGAACCACAGCTTAGAGAACCAATAAATTTATTGAGCTTGTTTATGGAAACATGGGTGGAGGAAACATGGATGACTCCAAAGCAACTGCTTCACCAAAATGCCCATCTCAGCATGATGACAGTTCTGAAAGCTTTGTCACACGCGTTCTCGCTGCCAGCTCTTTGGAAGAGGCTTCCTTGACCTGGCAATTGTCTACTGCTTTTATAACCTCAAGAAGAAAGCCTTTTGAATCTTGCAACTGTTCGCTTCTTGGGCAATCTGGGTTTTATCAGTTTCTTGAGTCATATTAGCTTCTCTTCTCTGCAGGAGTGTGATGGTTAATCTTGAATGTCAATTGATAATATTTAGAATCACCATGGAAACAAATTTCTAATCATATCTGTGAGGGATTTGTCTAGATTAGAGTAACTGAGTTGGCACCATTCACAGGCTGGACTGAATAAAAAGAAGGCTAGCTGAGCGACAGCATTTATCTTTCTCAGCTTCCTGTCTGTGTTGCCATGTGACCAGGAGCGTGCCATGCTCCTGATGCCACAGGTTCTCTGCCATGGCAAATCAAACCTTTGAACTATGAACCAAAATAAATAAATGAACCTTTTTTTCCTTTAACTTTCTTTTGTTATTTATTTTTCTATAGCAAGGGGGAAAGCAGCTAAAACAAGGAAAGACATTTCTAATTCAGAAAAAAATAGCTACAGAAAGGTTTAGTCTATAAACAAAAATGTATGAACAACATTGTGAAAGCAATTTTGCTCTACTTGTGCTCCTTACCATTATGTGCTGCTCTACCATAGGCCCAAAGCAAAAGCCAATTGTGTTCTGTAAGTTGTGGGCCAAAATAAGCATTCTGAATAACTGGTTGTCTTCAGTATAGAACAGGGACAAATAACTAACAGAACATTAAATATTGAAACTCTTCAAAGTTATGAATATTTCCTAAAAGAATAATGGGTTTCCAAACCCAAAAAAGTTCCAGAACTCATCAACTAAATAGAATTGCTAAATAATGCATACCCTACAATAAGCTGAAAAATAAACACCGGCTAAATTCAATTAGTTCTTTAGAAAGTAAAGTAGGATACCTCCCCCAAAATAGTACAAAACATAAAGTAAAATCCCAAAAATATGTCCACATAGATCAATAATATTTTTTTAAGTTGGACATGGTATGCACAACTGTAATCTTAGAACTTTCAAGGGAGAGGAGGAGAATGGAGCTCCCTCTGGTTCATGCTCTCAGCCTGCTTTCTTATATAATACAAGACCACCTGCCCAGGGGTGGCACTACCCACAGAGGTCTGGGCCTACCCACCTCAATCAACAGTCAAGGCAATTCCCCACAGACATTGCACACTTTAATATAATCAGGGTAATCCTTCAACAGAGACTCCGTCTTCCCAGGTGGTGACTGATGCTTGTGTCAAATTAAACATAAAAGCTAACCAGGATATAAGCCAACAGGAATAATCTACATTGATAAGTAAAACTATACGGCAATCAAGAATTTTTCTGCAATTTGCAACATACCTCAAAATACATTTTATAAATTGGAAAATGTGGAAAAAATGACATCATAGTAACAATATGGATTGTTTTAGCTCTATTATCTCAAACCAATATATCAAAAAGACAGAAATTAACAGAAAAAATCTAATAACAGCTTTTAATAAGAAAGTATATCTTGTTGGGTATGGTACTGTGTGCTTATAATCTCAACACCTGGGTGATGGTGAAAGTAGAAAGATCAGGAGTTTAAGGCCAGCCTCAGCTACACAGAGAGCTTGAGGCCAGTCTGGG
>CABHPH010076200.1:0-21876 GCA_902168325.1 Peromyscus nudipes | reverse complement strand
ACTTCTTGCACTCTCTCAATTAAGATTGATTTTTACCAGATTTAGTAATAGTAAGAGAAGGTATAATCCTCAGTGATGACACAAGCCAGAACCTAAATCCATATAGGAAGTTTGAAGACCATACTATGCTTTTATCTTTGAGGAGAAACCTGTGAATGTCTAGTAGTTATTTCTGTTTTTATCAATAACAAACTGCCTGCTTCATATCATAGAAATAAAAGTTTATTTTCAAATATGGGATTCTGACAATATCTTTACAGTCTCAAACAGGTTAAATTTGGAGAGAATCAAGTAAAGTGTAAGAATTGGGGAAATACTTTAAAACAAGATATATTAATACCACCTAATCAACTTGTTACATAAACAACTTGCCCAACATAGTATCAGATTTCTCCAGATATGTATATTAACAAACTTTCTCAAATTATTACCAAAAGTAGGATTTCCACATAGATCACTCAAGAGGGAAAACTTATAGAAGCAAAATTTATACACAAGAGTACCAACCTACCAGAAGTTCAGTGGCACAATTTAAATTCTCCCGATCTTAAAATTATGTTTGTACAAACAAGTATGTCTAAAATAGTGTGATATTTTCTAGATGTGTTTTAAGAAACCATTTCTTCATTTTTACTTCAGTCAGCAATGTTGTCTGGGACTGAGATTGGGGGAAGACTTTTACTTTTCATTTTCCATCCTTTTTATGCTTCCATAATTTATTCTGTAATAATAGTCTAGTTTTAAAAATTAAAAAAAGATAATCACAAAACAAAGAATCAATTTTTCAACAACATAGCTGAATTGCAATATTAATTAATGGTTGCAAGAAGAAACCATTTGTCATTTGTCTTCATGTCATCAGCAGTACATAGGTAACACTTATATCTAGTAATTAGTCATCACATATATAGTCCCTTGCAAATATCTGTAGGATATTGGTTCCAGAACTCCCATGGATGCCAACATATATACATTCTCAGTCACTTATAAAAATGCTGTAGTATTTGCATATAACCTACTCATTCTTCTATAAAATTTAAATCATCTCTTGATTACTTATGATAGCTAATGATATGCAAATGTTATGCAAATTCATCATATACTGTATTGTTTAGAGAATAATGAGTGACAAGTAAAAATGCCTTTAAATATTTATTATGTACCTGATTTCTTCTAATACTCTCAATTTTCACATGGGAGAATTTATGGATATAAACCCCATAGATATAGAGAGCCTATTGTGTCTGTTTGGAATCTAACTTTAAACTTTAAATTATGAAAGTATTTTACAAGAGCAGAAGCAGAATTTTCAAATTCCCAAATGACAAAAGTAGTTTCTAGATGTATTCAAGTATTCAAAGGCACCCAAGCATTTGGGCAGGTACAGGAGATGTTTGGAATATGGAAGAGGCTCTGTGTGCTAGTGATCATGAGGACTGGCTATACAAATCCAGAGATATTTAATTATCTTTCCTAAAGATACTTTAAAAGACCTTGAAGCTCATTATTTTCTTGCTTTCCTAAGAACTCTATTTCTACCTTTACTGGTGATTATTTTGAACTCTTTTAATATTCTCTTTCATCTGGAGGATTTGAGATTGTATAGCAGGTTGCCTAGAAGTTTATCCTGAGTAAGCTCTTGATTCTATTTGCCTTATTTCCTGAGCTTAGTTCTTTACTTTCATAACTTAGAAGTCTTTCACGATTGTAAAAATTTTCAGCCATCAAAATCTCTGACGTCTTTCTAAGATTACAAGTCTTATGTATAAGAGTTCACTTGACATTTTCACAGAAGTATCAAATAGTTATAACCTCACAAGATTTAGCAATATTTGAAACATTAATTCACAAAATGATGATTTGTATGAAATTAAAATTTAACTGTCATCCTGAGATTGAATCTGAAAAACTTAAATAAGCAGTTCCAAATTAATACACCTAAAACATATCTCACCCTAATAAGCTAGAACTCTTGATTATGTAGGAAACTGATCCAATTCATGTAGACTCATGTACGTGAAAACTAGTGTTTAGGATAGGCAACTTAGAGGTCAAGTAAACTTGATTTCAGGACTTCAGAGATTTGAAGACAGCATTAGAAATTAGTTTTTCATTTTACTTTCTTTCGTGGTTTGTCTCTGCATTGTCCTCATTTTCTGCCATATTTTCTACAGCATGGTGATCTCTAGGTATTCCAATCTGGACTCATACTTACTTAATCTCACTGAAAAATAAAAACACCTCTTTCCCTACTTAAACTCTCAGGGTTGCAGTTTACTAGGTCAAATATTACAACTGATTTGATTGCTTTGATGGATGATTTGAACATTCTGGTAAGCCAAGCACCCATCGCATATACATTTTTGAAACAAGGAAGTGAAGGGAACCACCAAAAATGACAAAAACAAGCAAGCAAACAAACAAAACAATTTATCTATTCATAAATGCAGTCTATTCTACTTGAAGCATTTCTCAAATATGTTCACATTTCTCCTAGACTAGGTGAATATTGTTTTATTCCTGGAAACTTTCCACAACATTTTATTTCATGTGCCTTCTTTAACATTATCTCATAACTTCCATTTATACTCTTAAGTTCCTATGCCATCTGATTCTTGCCAAACACATCCCTGACTTATTATATCTCACCCACATTATCCATCTTGATAGTCCTTGAATATGTAAAATGCATCCTGTCCTTAAAATCCTTTGCAATTATCAATTTCCATTACTTTGATTTTTTCCCATTTCCATATCTAGCTGTTTTCAAATCCCTCAGGTTTCTGATTAAAGGACATCTCTTCATAAATGCTTTCTCTTAGATAATAAAGAAAATGCCCAGCCACTGTCAAATATATCTGTATATACCACACAACATAGATGATGAGTAATTATCTTCTCTGCACAGGTATTAATCTCATTATTTAGATTTGTCTATGGAATATAATGCTCAATATGAGAAATGTATTTCTATTATTTTCACTGACTTCTCAGATTAAACTTTTCATTGTCCCATAAGATCTCTAACATTTTTTTTCTGAATGTTAACATGTACATTAATAAGTGATTGTAAGAACTTGTGATTTGTGCATAAGCCATATATTAAAACACAGCAAACTCTTTCAATGCTTATTTCGAAGACTAGTGTAGGAATAAATGATTTGAGAACTCCAATGTTTTGATTTATTGAAATAGGGGGTATAGAAATATATTACAAAATAAAGGAGATTCCACTCCAAGTTTTATAGTCACAGAACAGTGGTTATCTTATTCCATTAATCATTCAGCAAGAGACAAAATTATATAAGGACAATACATGAGTAAAACTGATTGCTACAAAGGTGTGGAATTACAAATGGTCTTCTGCTCGTGTTGTGTAGAATGAGTTAATGTGATGAAGAGATTAGATTAGATATTTTGCAAAGTATTTTACTATCTAGCTGTTAGAAAATTATAAAATAATGAATCCTCACTTCAGAAAAGTTGAAATGCTTTTGAACGTGTATGTATGAGAGTCAAGTACAAGTGGCAAGAATTGGACAATTAATCTAAGGGAAATAATCTTGAAATAGATTAAAGGTAAGTTTTGCAAACCTCCAATTATAAACTTCATATGAATAGTTAGGGTAAGTACTGAGGCAAAAAAAATTGATATTTAGAAGTAGCTGATAGAATCTGTAGACTATCCTAGTAGATTCTGTATACATCATAATAATTTTGAAGGGAGATGATTATTTTAGAATAATAATGAAAGAATGTCCTTTGATTTTCGTTAGTCCCTGTTTGTTTCTGAAAAACAACAATCTATAGAGTGATCGTACAACAAAAGAAGGAAAGTAGATGATTCTAGTATACCTTAAAAATGACCGAGAAAAGATGAGGTAGGGGAAAGTGCAGTATAGATGTAAAATAAATAAATAAATTACAAAAAAAATATTTTGTTATTTTGTGGGAGTGATACACAGGATACAGTGCCTGTGTGGACGTAAGTTGACAACCTGTGGATGTCAATACCTCCTTCTACTATGAGGTTCCACGGATAAAATCCAGGTCATTAAGCTAAATGGCAAGAGTCTTTAACAACTGAGCTATTTCACAGTGAACTGCTAGAATACTTTTTATTTATCAAGATAAAAAATATGACTACCAAGCTTTTTGAGAAAGTGACATTATACTAAATAGGGAAGTAAAAATAGAGAAATTATATATAGAACTAAAACAATTTTGAAGTTTCTCAGAATATCATTGATTAATTCAATTATTAACCTACAGTATAAATTACATTGATTGCATTGGAATTTCAAGTACAGTTTAACTTCAGAGGAAGATGAACAAACATATGATATTGAAACCTAAGACAGTTCAGCCTTCTATAGAAGGAAAACATATACATTGAATGCATAGTAATTCAATATAATTTCAGACACTATTGCTGATATATATATATATATATATGATAGTTGTTAAATTTGTAAAACTTGGAAACTCAGACAAAACCTTTAGAATATTCATAGTATTATAATAGAGTAATGCTATCTTTATTATATAAATGTATATAATTTATATGCAAAATTTTATTGAAATAATAATTTTCTTCCAACACAAAGGTAAAAAAGCCTTTTGAGAAATTTTAAGGAAAGTTCAGGCAAGTCTTACTATGTGGATGGAGCACTAAATTATTTTACAAAAGAACAATATATACAAAATGGCAAAACAATATGTAACTACCAAAGTCTTGACAAAATGTAACCATATGGTAGTATACAGTGTAGAACACACAGAGAGAAACACATTATTATATGATGTTATATATTTATATACATTATATTTAACACACAGAGAAACACACATACAATCATTATGGCACTAATGGATGTTCCTGGTATAAAATGGAGATTATTATAGATTTAAAGCATCATTAGGCAGCCATCTCAATAAGACTGCATTGGACATTGAAAGCACAAGGAGGGAAAATGGCACCTGAAGTGTACATTCACTCACAGGAGAAGGAGCATATTCCTGGACTAAAAGGAAATTAGAGTGCAGCTCAAAATACCTTTGTTGCAAGCATCTTAATATTGCATATCTAAAAGAAATTTCTGGGGGACAAAAAGAAGACTCAGTGGACAAAGGTGCTTGCTGCTAAATTAGATACCAGTACCCTCATTGTGGATCAAGAGAACTGACTTCCAAAAGTTGTGCCTTGACATATGGATATTCAATTACCCCTACATAAACATCCACACAAAATAAATACAAATGTATTAAAGATAAATAGAAACAACTTCTGTAATTCATTCATTATTTTTGACAGTTCCTTGAAAACTTCAGACAATGTGTTTTGGTAGTATTCAGCCCCTCATCCAACTCCTCCTAGATCCACTGTTCACCTCTCTACCCATAGAAATTTGTGTCCTGTTTTCATTTGTCTTTAAAACCCAGTTTGTGCTGTCCATATATTCTTGGATGTGTGGCTTTCCATTGGAGCATGATCAATCTACCAGGATTACATTCAGAGAACCATGACTCTCCCTCACCCAGCAGCTATCAATTGCCAATAGCTCTTCAGGTCAGAGTAGGACTTGGTGACCAGTGCCTCCATGCTTGGATTTATTTTTGCTTGAGCTTGTGCATGTCATGTGCATGCTATCATAATAACCGTGAAATCATATTGCAGCTATCCTGCTGTATCTAGAAGACACTGTTTCCTTGTAGTTATCCACTGCCTCTGGCTCCTATAAATCCTTCTGTTCCCTCATCTGATGTGATCCTTGAGCCTTGGAAAAAGGGGGATGTTATAGATATCCCCTTTAGGGCTGAGTATTCCATTCTATTCTTCTCTGAAATTTGAACAGTTGTGGGTCACTATGTTAGTTGTCATCTATTGCAATTAGAAGCTTCTCTGGTGAATGCTGAGAGACACACTGATGTAAGGGATAGAATGGTAAGTCATTAGCAGTCAATTTAATACCATGCCTATTCAGCAGAATATCTGTGGTAGATTCTACCGTAGGGCTTATGTCCTGTCTAGCCACAGGTTCTTGGCCCATATAATAGTGCCTTCAATAACAGTGTTTTACTGTCAAAGTCTGGAGTCTCACTAATAGCATTAGTAATTGCATATAATGTTTATAGAGTCTGTGAGACCTCACTGGCCAACAGCTTTAAAAGACGTAACTCATTCTTGGCCCTGGGCTTTTTATTTGTGAGCCTGTGGTGTCAAGGGTGGATATTGTGTTCCTGTTATAGAGTAACTCCATTTTAACTTTTTGTACATATATATTTATATATTAAAATATTTGTTATATCTTTATATAAATGTATTAATAATGTGTTTATTATGTTTTAATGTAAATATACTATTATTTTAAATACTACACATATATACAGACACACACATATATATCAATATGTGTCTATAGTAGTAGGATTCCATGCAATTTCTTGAAAGACTTTAAGTTTTATTTATTGCTCTAAGTATTCTCTGCTTTACCCTGCCCTTCCATGCCAACCCTAATTTATTCTTTCCTATTCCTTTTTAAATTTTATGCCACTGAGTTCTATCAATCTCCCATCCCTGCCTTTCCCATGTCCCCTTACTAATTTCCTGACCTTCATTGATATATAAAACAGGAGACACTTACATGAAGATTTAAAGCTAGCATTCACAAATGAGAGAAAACACAATTTCCCCTTTTCCCCACATCTACTTCAGCATTTATTGTCAAATTTTATTGTAGCCATTCTTACTGTGTATCTTAGTCACTGTTCTAGTGTTGTGAAGAGACACTATGACCGAAGCAACTCTTAGAAAAGAATCATTTAATTGGGGATGCTTACACTTTCAAGGATTAGTCCATTATCATGGTGAGGACACAGACAGACATGAAGCTGGAGAAGTAGCTGATAATTCTATATCATGACCCATAGGCAAAGAGACAGAGTGTGGGACTTTCTTTTTGGAAATCTCAAAGCCCACCCCCAGAAACACACTTCTTCTAATAAGACCACCTTTATTCTAGCAAGGCCACACCTCCTAATCCTTCTTAAATAGTGCCATTACAGGGTAACTAAGTATTCAAATATATCAGCCTATAGTGTCAGTTTTATTCAAACTACCACATCTGGGTAAGGTGAAATCCCAGAGTAGTTTTGATTTGCATTTCACTGATTGCTATGAATGTGCAAAGAACAGTCAGTCTCTCTGTGTCTCTGTGTCTCTCTGTCTCTGTCTCTCTGTCTCTGTCTCTCTCTGCTTTCTTTATCTTTCTAGGTCTGGGTTACCGCAGTCAAAATAATTGCTTCCTACTCCATCAATTTTCCTGTGAATAGCGTGATTTTATTTTTCTCAACAGTAAATAACATTCTGTTATATAAATATACTGTTTTTATTATCCATCCAGTTGTTGATGGACATCTAGGCTGTTTACATTTCCTGGCTATAATGAAGTGAACAGCTGTGAATATGGTTGAGAGGAGGATATAGAATCCTTTGGGTATATGTCCAAGGGTTCTATGTAGTGGGTAGCCATTCCAGCTTTGGTCTGGAAGTTCCAAACCCCACTGAGGCTTCCATAACTATCACGCCTACAAGGCGGGGCCAAGGGAGGGCCTGAAGACCTGAGATCTGGATGTGCAGCGCTCTCTTGTTTGCTGGACCTGGATGCAAGAGGTAGATGGAGGAGAGTTCTCCAGAGAACACCGCTGGACTGTGCTGCGTCTTTTCCAGAACCCGCCACCTACCTATCCCTTCATTTGTAAGTTACCCACTAAATAAATCTTTCTCTTAACTACATGGAGTGGCCTTAGTAATTTCATCAATAGTTCTATAGCTGGATCATATGGTAGACCTATTTTTTGCTGTTTGAATAATCTCCACACAGATTTTCCCAATGTTTACAGGAGTTTGTACTCCTACCAGCTGCATAAGCATTCCCTTTTTCCACACCTATGTCATATTTTCATCTTAACCATTCTAACTGTGGTAAGGTGAAATACCAAAGTAGTTTATAATTCCCCGATGGCTAAAGCCATGTAAAGAGCAGCACTCATTTATGTTTAATATTCTAAATATATAATAAAAACCAAATGACTCATCGATTCTTCCCATTAGCCTCTCCTACTTCATTCATAATGCAACTACATTTGATTTTAGGTGAACAAGTTCCTGAGCAGTAATGCAATTTTGCTGTTGTTGTTGTTCTCACGTGTGCTCATTCTTAAATTTAAAACCATGGGAAATTTTCTTAGCTTCCTTTTTGTTATAATGAGATGTGATGTTACAAATATTAAGTACTCAACGTTTAAATAAAATATCAGGCAGTGCTAGTAAAACTGTGGAGACTGTGGACTTTGTCTTTCACTGGTTCACAACTAAGCCAGTACACTGAGACTGAAGCTTCAGAAACTTTAAAAGCACTTTGACAGAACAATTTTATGCTTGTAGAATCTAACAATAACTTAAAGATTAGCTTGGAGTTTGTTTCTTTTTTACATAGCTTGAACACTGTTCTATTAAAACTATCCATCTGTGAGAAATGTAATGATATTTTTAAAAGTGAAAGAATAGTTTAAAAAATAATGATTTTTCTGTACAAAACAAGAAGTGCTGCTACAAAACACTTTGATGACACCTAGAATATGGTGATCATTCTCTATCAATTAAAGAAGTGAGGGTGTATAGATAGAGAAGCTGCACTCACCTGTATTAATTTTTTGTAATACGTCTCTATCTATACACCCTCACTTCTTTAATTGATATTGACCTTCATAGTGCCCTTGGTAAAATTTCATTTATCTCAAATTATCCATAGATATACTCTAAGGAAGATACATAAATTATAAATGCTTCAGAAAAAATACTTTTCAGTACTTAGAGCCATAATTTATAATTCTAATAATGATATTACATTGTACTGAAGGCAAGATATCTTTCTTTCAACTTTATCATTTTACTCTGTATGCTTATATTTTCACAATAGCAAGGAAATTAAAGCAAGTATATAATCAATGCTAATTTGAAGACACAGACTATCTCCTGTGAGCTCTACATTCTCCAATTTTGTCATATAGGGTCAAAGAAATATCTTTAGCTTAATGTTTAAAGGTCTTGATCATTGGAATGAGGATTCAAGGCTTATATCATTTCAGGCTTGATGCTTATGGGTAAGTTGGTAGACGGGAAAATTATGTACACAGATGGTGGTACAACAAATATTCAGAATCTAAACAGTGGTCACTATGTCCTGTTAGTTTGCAGTGTTGCTTATAGGCTACAGCCAGTATGAAAATACAACACAACATGCAGAGGTTAAGTCCACACAAGTATCTTTGTGTGTGTGTGTGTGTGTGTGTTTTATTTATTTTAATTTTTATGTGCATTGGTGTTTTGCCTGCATGTACATCTGTGTGAGAATGATGGATCCCCTGGAACTAGAGTTATATACAGTTGTGAGCTGCCATGTGGGTGCTGGGAATTGAACCCAGGTCCTCTGGAAGAGCAGCCTGTGCTCTTAACCATTGAGCCATCTCTCCAACCTCTACACAAACATCTCTTTTTGCAGTAACTGTGAAGTGTGTGTAAACTTCTGAATGTTTAACACGTGTGACAGGCTTCCTGAAACACCAGAATTCTAGCATTCAAGAAGTAAAATAACTGTCCTCCATGTTATTATATGCTTGTCTAATGTTCATTATTAGACCCTGTTCTCTTGTTGGACATAAACAGTGTTGCAGAACACCAACATGAGAATAAGTCACTTGTGCGATCCTTTGAATACATAGATGAGAATAAGTCACTTGTGCGATCCTTTGAAGACACATAAACAAGGTCACTGTGCCACTTTCAAAATGCCAAGTACATCTTTCTCTCTGCTAATCAGAATGACTGCTGCTTATTTGCCTGTTACAACTTAACAAATCGTTAGCTTTGTCATCCTTGTAGATCAAATGTTTTGAAAATAATTGCCATGGAATAATTGCCTTGGCTTATTAACAGCATCCAATCTAGAATTAGTCTCCACTCCTTTGACTGTCTTCAAGATTTTCTAACCAAAACCTATGTCTTTTTTTATAAATCTTTTCAAACACTTTTGCACAGAGATACCATATATGACTTATGTGTATTATGGATCATAGCAAAAAGTCATAAGCCCAATATTACACCACAGTTGTATTATTGATATTTTTTCTTTGGCTACAATTGATATCTGTAAAATAAATGCAAAGATATGTTACCAAACATTATTATTATAATAAATAAAATTTAAGCATTAGCAAATGTGATAGTTTGCATGAAAATGGCTCCCACAGACTCATATATTTGCATAATTTGTCCCTAGTTAGTGAATTGTTAGAAAGGGTTTGGAGGTATAGTCTTGTTGGAGGAAGTATGGCTTTGTTGGAGAGGTATGGACTTGGAGGAAATGTGTCACAAGAGGTAGGCTTTGAGGTTTCAAAATCCCATGCCTGCTTCCCACCCCAGCCTGATGCCTATGGATCAGAATGTAAAGCTCTCAGCTACTGCTCCAGCACCATGCCTATTTACGTCCCCCCATGATAAGCATGGACTAACCATCTAAAACTGTAAGGAAGCCCCCAGTTAAATGCTTTTTTAATGAGAATTGCCTCGGTCATTATGTTCTTTCAAAGCAATATAGTAGTAACTAAGACAGCAATATAACTGTGTAGTTCACAAACTAACAAAATATCAGAATTCTAAAGTTAACTTTGTTCTTTTAATATATGTTTTGCTTCCTGACTGGAGTGACAGTATCTTCACTGGAAATCTAGCTCTTGCACTAGAGCAACATACCTGGTAAATTCCTAGGGAATATGTACCAAAGAAAAAGTAAATAAGAAGAAAAGAATTTTCTATAATTGGTGAGTGTATTTGGAGTTACCATATATGTTAAGGGATGGGCAGAAAAATTTACCTTCCCTAAAAGATATTCAGATCCTCATCAGTAGCATCCATGATCATGTTATTTTACAAGATGACAGGGACTTTGGAGATGTGAATATACTCTTCATCATATATCACCTCTACCATTTTGATCTTGGATAATTTAATTATTTCCCTGTCTCTGCCGGAGTTTACAATGGTTCCTGTGAAGTACATTTTGTTTTGTATTCTACTCTACTTTTGGGAGGAATCCTTGGTCCCCAAGTTCTCCTTAGCTGTCTATGACCCAGTTATAGTTTCAGCACTGTCAGCAATTCAACTGTCATTTTCAATAAAAATAAAGGAAGAGAAGAAATGTAAGAAACACACTCACTTTAAGGAGTTACTATAAAAATGCAAAGGCTGCGTAGATGTTGTTATCTGCATTCTCACATTCACTTCAGTCAGTTCCTAAAGAATCTTTTTGACATAGTCTGTTTAAAGAAATTGCTACATCAAATATACTCCTTATTTTCGTTCTGGTGTCTTTCTATTTTCTACCTTTGCTCATTTTAATATCTTTCTTATCCCCACCATATATTACAGTCAGGATTCTAAAACCTTTATGTCTATTTTTGTATTTGTTGATTTAATTGATAACATTTATTAAACAAAACACAATCAATGATAACTGGCATTACAGCAATAAAGTCTGAAGTGAACCATTTCATTATTTTTCTGCTTCTTGTGAAGATTGTGATATTTCCAGGGAGTATGTCCCACTGCTTAGAGCATACCGCTCCCGCAAGAATATTTATATGTGAACTATTGAATATGTAGGTTTATATATAAATTTGATGCTTGAATAACTTCCTACTTTCTTAAAATAGTTTTTCATTCCTCTCCATTTGTTTGAAGCATTCTTAAAGATCTTTTTGTTGTTTGAGGGAATAAAAAAATACTTCATATTTTGGTGGTCTTCCAAGTTCTGTATTTTTGTATTTTTATGCAGTATATGAGAAGAGATTTTTAGACAACCGTATAGATACAACAGGCTATACACATACACACACACATACACACACAGGGTAGGGGGCAATATTAAAGAAAGAAATTGACAGGGAAGGGGAGGACATGGGAGGAATTGGAGGGAAGAGAGGGTGGGATGAAAATGATGTAAATATAGTACTCATGTATGAAATTCTCAAAAAAATCCAATCAAAGTTTTAAAAAGAAAAAGGAGGAATTATTTTTTTTCAAAGACAAGAAAATGTTCTTTACACAATCATGAGGACCAATCTTTAAATCACCAGAATGTACATAAAGTAGCATGCACCAATAATTTTCAATATTCCTTTCAGCAAGATGGGAGGAGAGAAAAAAATCCCAGGAAGTTCATGGGTAAGCTACTTTGTCATACAAAGCAGTAGAGAACAAGAGAGACCTTGTCTCAATTAAGGGTAAGGCAAGGACCAACATTCAAGGTTGTCCTTTTATCTCCACACACATACATGCTACCCAAGCATTCACAATACATATGTACACATCATACACAAACATATGATCATACATGTGCACAAAGGTTTTAAAAAGCCATATACAACAGTATTGATTATAAAGACTATATACATAATTAGATTACTATCTGAAGGCCATAAATACTTGTAAATAATTTTTAGAATTGGAAAAACAATTAGTCAACCATCACCTCAAAGAAATACATTCTGATTGCAAATTTTTACTTTAGCATATTTGAATATATTAATGTACAAAATAAACAATGTAAATAGGATTTAGTTTGATAAGAAAGGATAAAATGGGAGCCAAGAGAAAGCAGGGTGAAAGAGAGAGAGAGAAAGAGGGAAAGATAGAGTAAAAGAGGGAGAAAGAGACAGACTGAGAGAGCAAGGGAGAGACAGACAGTCACAGAGAGACCAAAAGAATGAGAACAAGTTCTATGGTTCTATAGTGTTTCTCCTTCCAAGAACAATAGTCCTCTTAGATCATAGCCCCACCCTTTTACATCTCCAAGTACAAATGTATCAGATGCTTTAGTTAGTCAGTGTTTCCTTACTGTGACAATTAACTGAAAATTAAACTCAAACAAGGAAAGAATTATTTGGGCTAATGGGTTTAGAGAGTATGGTCTATCATCATCAGGGTATATTATTTCTGTGCCAAGGAGAAGGCAGAATAAGTTGGTAGAGACAGTGTGATGGAACAGAGCTTCTAGTCTCATGGAAGCCAAGGAAAAAGAGAGTAACAGCATGATGTAGATATATCATTGAAAGATACTATTTCATTGAACCACTTCTTCCTCAAACGATGCCTGACATTTCACATTTCTAACACCCCCCCAATAATTTGTTGAATGCTTGAAAAATTCAGGGGAATAAACTGTTGATTTTGCATAGCCTCTTGATCTAATCATTTCTTTAAAGCAAAGATAGGCTTTTATAATCTCTAGGTACTTCTCAATCCAGTCAAGTTGACATCAAGAAAAACCATCATTTCTTATATGGCTTGATAATGCTGTTCTGAGAAGCCATTTTGATCAAACATTTTTACATTGCTAGTGTGGTGTAACTTTTTACAAATTGTCAATCTAGAAAGCTCCAGAAGCCCCCAAACAATACAAGCAATTCCTTATGCTTGTCCAACAAACCTATATGATAAATACTATTGCTGAAGACAACATGCATCTTGACTGGAAAGTACAGAAAAAAATAAGTTAGTTAGAACTTAACTAGATGCTCTCTTCCTGCTTCCTGCTATCAAACTTTCAAAGTTCAAGAAAATGCTCTGCAGACTGCTGGAGGAGATAAAACATCAATAGTGTCACCTAGCTCTGCTATGTTGCTAACCTCTCAAGCAAGAGATCTCCCCTGGTAAAACTGTGGCACAACTGTTATGGACAGTAACAAATTACCACTATCTCCTCTACTCCACCCTCTTCTCCTCCCACAACCTCTCTCCTCCTGTTCCCTTCTCTTTCTTCTCCTCCTTTTCTTTGTAACCTATTGAATCAAATTAGTGGTGCTTGCATGCATATGGTTATGGAACTATCCCCAGGAGTACGAAAAACCTACTAGAGGCCACACTCCTTCTCTAGAAGCTATCAAGTTCACTTTTACTTTTTGGATCAGCATACAAAATATTAGTATTCATTATGATATTTGGAACATATTTTGTTCCAATTTATCTTCTTCCTCTACTTCTTCTCCCCCATCCCCCTGTTCTACTTTGTACCTTTCCACTACCAGTGGCCTTCTTTCTATTCTCCTATAAGTCATAAACATTTTAAAATATTTTAAGTCTTTGTATTTTCATGGAAATTGAAAAACTAGCTTCCAAACTTTGACAAAAAAACTTTGATATTGGGATAACATAGAATTTATACTTTATCTTGTAGAAAACTGATATCTTAGTAATAACACACCATATAATTCACAAGAATTGAATGTCAAAACTTTTCTCTGTATACTGCTTAAGTATTTGTGTATTTTCATGTTCCCTAAACTCCCTATTTGGGGAAAATGCTTATAGGATATCATATTCATATCTCAGCATTGTACTCCTCTCTCACATTTTGTACAACAGCATTTTGACCTTTTGATTCTCATGGGGTTCAGTTCCTTCCTTCCCTAGGTAGTGAGGCCAGTAGAACTTTTAAATTCTTGCCTCCTCTTAGTATCAATGTCTTCACTCTAAATTATTTAACTTTTATTAGCGGAAAACTTTGAGAAATGAAATACTCACCTAAACACATTGTTCTTCCTTCACGATCAAATGCCCTAAATTATTGACCACACTTGCCACTCTCTAATGTCACATTATCATTCTGTCTTATTGTTTATTTTATTTTATTTACTCCAGATGTGCTGTTACTTGATCTCATTGGTTGCTGTACAGTTTATTCTGGGTATCTAAAAGCTACAAACCATTTATTACAGGATCAAAGAACTGCTTACGGAGGTTAGGATGAATAAGTAAGTGCCACAAAACTATCATTTTGGGGCTATACTTTGGGTATAGTTCAGTGGGAAAGCACTTCCCTTGTATGTGTGGAGCCCTGGTATTTTCTCCTTGGCACCACAATAAACAACAAAAATAATGAAACAACAGAAAAATTGCTATATTTTCTATGTTGATATTTTGTATTAATTTTTAAATTTCATCTTCATGAATTTGATAATTTAATATAAGATTACTCCTCTATGGCAGGTGAAGAAGTTGAAGTATTTACCCTGTTTCCATAGGGTAAAAAGTTATCCCAATATGGTAAAATAGAAAAATGTTCTTTGATCTCAGAATTTTCCTGCATATAAATTTGATTGATTTCTTGCCAATTATACCTGTCACAGCAAGTTCAGAGCAGGAACAAGTTATATATAATGAGGGATCTTATTTTACATCAAATCCTTCTTTCACATCCTTATTCTATATCAATTTATGTTGTTCCTTAGGCACTTTATGTATATAATATTTGAGGAGGGGAGAGAACTAGATGATTTGAGGTTTTTAAAAACAAATGTGTTCTGAAACAGATCAAGTCAATTTGACAGGTAAGAACTGTCATAAACTATTATTAGTTTTTATTTATGTTTTTCCTGAATAACATTTAAGTCTATTCACAGAAACAATCAAATCATCCACTGTAACAAATTTACTTAGGAGAAAATAAAAAAAGGAATATCTTGTTTATTTTATAAATAATGGATTATTTAACATAATGGGCTACTTTTCTCTATTGAAAATTTGCCGTTATAACTCCTTATAGTTTTAATATTGTGAATAAGCTTCTATACAGTTTTATAAATTAATAAATTATGTAAACACTGTCTACTAGCTCAAATCACTGACTAAAAATAGAGGACTAGTCTAGATTATCTATAAACCCTCACATAGATTTAAATATCACCTATTGCTTAATGCATATATGTTTTTTATTTGTGATGCTAGGGATCAAAGCCAGTGCCTGGTGAATGCCAGTCAGTCTACAATTTAGCTACATCTCAAGCCCACATTATTTACATTTGCGAATGGAAACATAATATGTAAATCATAATGTCTTGGGTTGTATGTAATTTTTCTGGTACAGAATTCCAAAATTATTATAATCCAAATATAAGATTTAATTATTTTTTGAGTATTGAAATGCCAAATGAATAAGTAGTTCTACCGTAGAATGGGAGGGCACATTATGTCTTCAAAAAGCAGAAAATAGCTAATGTTTATGGAGTGGCTGAAATGTAGTTTTACATCATAGGATATAGATAAGCCTTTGTCTAGAGAACTTTTGACCTAAATGCTTAATACATGACACTCTAACCCAGGCAAGCAATTTCATGTCTTATAATCAATGCTAAGAAACATTAGATGTTTTAACAGCCTTATGAGTTTAATAGCCTTTGGAATGTCTATAATTACCCATGTTAGCAGCCAAGATGCCTCTCAGCCAGAGGCACTCAGCCTTTAATAGCCATCAAGCCACTTTGAATAGAGTTGAAAACACTTTTAAACCTTTTGGGGTTATTAGGGATAATTAAAAGTGGTTGAAAGTGTATAATGTCATTTATCAAAGCACTAAAAGCTATGCCATATGAAATATATCTCGACATTAGTAAATGCATTTCAAATTCTTTCTTGGTTAAAATATAACTAAATATATAATCTAAATAAGTATATTTTACTTTGTACTATTTATAACTTTATATTATTATTTTTTGAGACATGGTTTCACTGTGTATCTCTAGCTGGCTAAGAATTTGCTATATAGCCCAGGATGGACATAGATATATAAAACTCTAACCAAAACTCACATATATCACAAATACACAATGCTTATTTACTAAAGTGATGGCCACCAATGTAACTAGACTAATTATTTATGTCTTTTCTTAAGTTACTGTTTTGTGCTATGTATATTTACAGAGATACTCATTTCACCTATTTAACTTCTACTTGAAGAACTAAAAAGTCTATAAAAATTAGATTCTTTAAATATTATAACAGTGTGACAGTGTTCTTACTTTGCTTTCTTTTGCAGTGATAAAAACCATGACCAAAAGCAACTTGGGGATGAAAGGGTTTACTTCATCTTAGCCTTCCAGGTCACATTCCATCTTTGAGCAAGGTCAGGCAATAACTCAGTGCAGGAGCTTGACACAGAAACTATGGATAAATGTTGCTTACTGATTTGCTCCCCCAATGACTCATTGTTTTACCTGACTAGTGATGTACTGCCCATAGTGGGCTGGACCTCCACAGAACAATATGATCTCTATAATCCCTCAGTTGAGGTTGTCTAGTTCCAAGTGACTTTAGTTTGTGTCAAAATGACAAAAATCTAACCAATACAGGCAGCGTGTTTTTGAAGGTGAGAGCTACTATTTCACTTTGACCTATATTCACAAGGAAAGATTTTCCTGAATTGTGTTGCTGCTATAATTTTCAATAACTTCAGGCTTCTTATTATTTTAGCAAGGGGAAGATGCACAGGTTTAAGGTACCCCACAAAACCTACTATTCTGAGAAAAAAAAAACTAAGTGTGCTTTCCAATTACTTACCATGAACTTGATATTAGTTGCATTCTGCAGAAGTTTATAAGCAAAGAAGATGTTCCAGTTGTCTACCTCCATATTAGACATATATAATTATACCAAAGAAAATTGTTAATGTATGTAACATATAATTAAAAACTAATATGAAAATAATTTGCATGGCAATAAATGAACAGTTCTAATATTAATTAACCAATAATATGTTAATTTCTTCTTCCTCAATTCGATCAAGAAGCACCTAAGGGCAGATCCCTGGATATGTCTATAATGGCCTTTATAGAGAGAATTAATTTGTGGGAGAGATCCAGCTGCATATGAGAGATACCATCTTAGAGACTGAGAGCTAATGGAACAAAATAGAGTGTGGAAAAGGTCCACTTGTAGGGAGCTGCGTACAGCCGCGCCTTAAAGATGGCGCTGGTTACCGCCTTCCGCCATCCCTACTGCGAGCGCTCCCCGTGGTAAACAACTCCATATAAGGCTATACGGAATTTGTGGCTTGCTTACGCATGCTTGAGTCTATTGGGCAATGCCCATGTGGCGACCTGGGGGTTGGCTGCCCAGAGCCTATTTAAGGCCGGGAGAGGCTTTCCCCGGGGGATGTTTTAGAAGTCAGAAGATTGTTCAAAGGCCTGAATAAACTACAGGAAGAAGAGCTCGGTGTCGTGTCTTCCTTGCTGGTCGAGGTGGGCGCGACATCCACTGATGCAGACTTTTCCTTTTGTAGCTTTCTACCCTCCATTGTATAATCTGTTCAGTCCCCCTTCAAGCTGTTTTCACCATATATTTGGAAACATGGAAATTTTGGTAACACAAGCGTCAGTATATGGTATGTACGCTTAGAAATAAAAAGGAGGGCAGGTTAGATATCTCAGTAGGTAACCATCTTAGTTATGGTTTCCATTGCTGTGATAAAACACCATTGACTAAAACCAAATAGGGAAGTGAAGGGTTTATTTCAGCTTATAATTCCAAATTAGTCTGGGCAGAAACCTGGGGACAGAAGTTGATGCAGAAACCACAGAAGAGTGCTGCTTACTGGCTTGTTCTTGATGGCTTCCTCAGGCTGCTTTCTTGTATATCCCCAAAATACCTACTCAGGGGCTGAATCACTCACAATAGGCTGGGCCCTCCCACATCAATCATCCATCAAGAAAATGCACTACAGGCCAATCTGGTTGGGGAATTCTCTCAGCTGAGATTCCCTCTTCTCAAATGTCTATAGTTTGTGGCAAGTTAACAGGAATGTTGACAGTATAGTGATTGTGCCAGCCAGTCATCCTGATGAGATGAGTTTGATCCTTTGGGACCTGCATCATGGAAAGAGAGCTGAATTCTGCAAGTTGTCCTCTGACCTCCATCTTTACATGCACACACACTAGTAATAAATTTAAAATATTTGAGGGAAATAAAAATATCAATTTTTGATGCATTAAGAAGAGCAGAGCTACATAGCCTTGTGAATTATCATAGAAGGATATTGTATCATAAAAAATTAGCCACTGGTGGATCTTAAATCTTTAAAGTTTATGTTTTAATTGATAAATCACTTATTAACATTGTAATATGTTTTGTACATTGAACTAAAGACCTAGCTCAGTAACAAGTTGACCCAGAATTTACCACCATCAGTTTTAAAAGTATTAACTTACAATACTGTGTGTGAATTAAGGTTTTATCTAAAGGGGATCTTTTCAGGGGCATTCGATATGGCCTTCTCCTCCCCTTCTTTTCTACCCTCCTACTCCCCATCTCTGCTTCTTCATAGCCAAACTTCACTGTTGCTTCAAAGCCCCAGATTTCACCAAAGGTATTGTTTTTTCATTTGCAAATATTTATAAAGATTAGCAACACTATATTATTCTTCTTAAAATCTATGTATTTTATTTCTTCAATGATGTAATATTTGCCAGAGATCTGCAGCTTTGAGAGATGAGAGAAGATACAAGAAACTGACCAAAAAAATGTAGAGCATGATTGGTTATCCTTGTTTTAACATTTTGGTGACCATTAAAGCATTGCAAACACTTTGTGTAAAAGTAACACAGGCAGGAGGAAAATATCACCCCAGTGATATAACAAATAAATATTCACTTATACATTCCTTACACATCTGCAGAAAAGCCAGGTTCATTTAACAAATTAAATATAATGGATTTTCTCTAAATATACAAATATTTGAGAGAAAATTGATAGTATCTCTACAATATCTATGGTGTTTTGTTCATTGCCTATACATGTGTATGTATATACTTAATCACATATAAGTATAAAGTTAAATTTATGATATCTGTGTACAAAATATGTTTTGGTTGCTGAATTATTAGAAATGCACCCAAAAGACATATTTGCATTGAATTCTAGTTCCTAGTGTATATGCAATTCTAGTGGGACAGGACAGCAGTATATTTAAGAGTATAAACACTAAAGTTGAAATGATTTGTCTTTGAATTTAACTTCTGGCACTTTCTAGTACTACTTATTGAAGATAGCTGTTTTTTAGAAAACAAAGTAAGTTAAAACATTTAGGTACTCAGAATGCAGAACTTATATAGCAAATAAGGGCAGTACCTGATCCCAAGATGAGGTTAGAATTGTCAGCACATTGCCTTCAGGTGGCAGCAGCTTTTTCAGGGTCAATTTCAACTGCTGTGAGTTACCTGGAGCCATTTCAGTGTGAGAAACATTGGTGAACATGGCTTATTGCAAAATTCTATGATTAGCCTAAGCTTTATCAAAATTGCATTGTAATTTTGATAGATTTCTTTTCTCTCTCAAGCCTGTCTTCTCCTTCCTTTCATAGTCTCTATTTATAGTAAAACACCCATGTTGCACACTCTCTGTATCTGCATCGAACGAGTACCATGTAAGTTTATGTCACATAAATTTAGCAATTTATATTTATATGTTAGTAACCTTTGTAAACTCATGTAAACTAGAGAAATTTTATTACAAATTATGTTCATAAACTATGTCAATAATGGCCAAGATATAAGGAATATCATGAGAAATTATGTTGATACTTTTTATGATACCATAAAAATATATTTGAGCTGGGCGTTGGTGGCGCACGCCTTTAATCCCAGCACTCGGGAGGCAGAGCCAGGCGGATCTCTGTGAGTTCGAGGCCAGCCTGGGCTACCAAGTGAGCTCCAGGAAAGGCGCAAAGCTACACAGAGAAACGCTGTCTCGAAAAACCAAAAAATAAAAAATAAAAATAAAATATATATATATATATATATTTGAAGTAAAACTGAACCACCGTTAGAATTCTGAAACTTGTAGACTTTTATTTGAAATGCTTCAAGGACTACAACCATCTCACTCAATAATTTATTCATTAGTTCACCTGACCAATATGTACTGTGTACTATGCCAAATGTTGCAGATAATAAAATTAAAATGATTCCTGTCATTGTGGCGTTTATAGTCTGGGGAGGGGAAGACAATGTTTAAAAACAACTAAATGGCTGTATAAAGTAATGGTATCAAGGAAAATAATTAAGTACTCTAAAGGCATATAAGAAAGGCAAACTTATTTAATCAAGAGAAACAAACTATGTATGTAAGCTGAGATGTAAAGGAAGAGAAGGTGTTAGCCAAATGTGAAAGATAAGAAGCACAAAAAAAGTTCTTTATTTCTAGGGTCTCATTGAAATTTCAAACTCTGTATGAAAAAGAAGCTGGGTATGGTGCCACATGTTCATAATGAAAGCACTGGGGAGGCTGAGGCAACATTTTTGCCTATCGCATTTGACTAACAGCAGGGGGGGGGTGGAGACAGAATAAAATGAGGGTTGCAAACAGGAATTATTAATGATGATAGATGATGAGAAAAGATCTTTGAATGGCAACTATGCACAGGAACAACACAGAAGCATAGAATGTAGATTTCTATAAGGATTGCTCTGCATTGTAGGATGGATAGCAACCTCCCTGACCTCCAATGATTTGCTCTCAGTAGCATCAGCTCCAATTTCTAAAATCCAAAGTCAAAATATTAATAATCTCCTGACACTGCCAAATGTTTCCAGGGGAGCAAATTCCCCCTGCTGCATTTAGACTCACTGTTCTAAATACGACACGCACCGTTGGTGTCTGCAGTGCTCTCTTTTGGAAAGCAGATAGACACTAAAGACTGTAACTGTGAATAGTCTTATTTTACATTATGAGTGACAAGTGAAGTTTCAAAAGAACAGTGAGAATTTAACCTCGCAGAGACATTGTAATCAATACATTTGCTTTAAAATTTTGTCATGTACTTTTCACGTTTTTATAGTTCTGGAATTCAAATCTACAGCCATGCATATGCCAGAATGTACTATTATTACTGAGCTACACTTCCAGGGTTAGTTTTGATTTTTTTTAATTAGTAAAAACATCTTTCTTGAAAATTATTTCTTTCCTTTTCTGTATGTTTTAAAATTAAA
>CABHPH010076198.1:0-36809 GCA_902168325.1 Peromyscus nudipes | reverse complement strand
CCCCCCCCCACGTTGGGTACCAGCTCTAACTATGTGAAGGCATCCCAGGTCTTAAGGGTCCCCAGTGGCCATGCCCCAGGAGCAGGTACCTCAAGGTCATAGACAGGTGTAGCATCTATAGCCGCCTCACTAGGGGTGGTGCTTCAAGGCATGGCTCAAACAGCCACCCACTACAGTTGTGGGACTTCAGCCCCGTGGCCACCAAGGGGGCTCCTCACAGTTGACCCCAGGGCCCATTCCCACCTCCAGGTCCTTCACCCTGTTTATCTGGGTGTGATGGGGATGTGAGTAGGGCAGCCGCTTAGTTTGGAGAAGCACTTGGGTCTGTCCTTGAGGAATATATGGCAGGAGAGGACTGGAACTTTCAGTTCCAATCTTAAGGGCCAGAGGACTGCAAATGGGACCCTGGTCCTGTCTCTGTACCTATGAACCACAGACACTTCCTCCAGTCTTGCATTCCTATACCAGATCAGGGACTAGGCAGGGCCCACATCCAGCTGCAAGGAGGCCTTACTCCTCCCCAGGACTGACCAGCCAGCTCTCACCCACCCAAGCACATGGGTATAGACATTTTTATCTTTGAGAGGCCAGCATATTACAAGTTCCTCTGTCTGGACCTTTCTAGAAAAGCAGACCACATCCTGTACCAGTCCCTGCCCCCTACTATTAAAAAGGGTAGGGCCAAGGCCTAAGTTGCCATCACTACAGTGTCCAACAAGGCCTGGAGGTGAGAAAAAGGCTCACTGTGTTCCACAGGTAGCCTAGGTATTAGGCCCCGGGGATACAACATACACACCGAACTACTCCAGTTCCTAGTATAGAGGGTGAAAGCATCTCTGGCTCCAAGATGTTTGTCAGAGAGGGGTGGGGGTCCTGGCCAGATGAGGACTCCTGCGTCTCCATCTCTAGGGTTCTAGGAATATCAGAATATAGTGGGACTCTAGAGACAGAGGTGCTAAGAGGGAGCCACCTCAGCCAATCTCTGGTGATCTGCCCAGGGCCTCCACAGTGGTAGCCAGTGGGGGCCTGAAGGCTGAGGAGGTGACCAAGCTTCCCGCTGAGTAAAGTGGGTCTCTGAAGCAGACACTGGAGGGCAGGCTTCCTTCAAGCTGCCCGGAGCCAAGGGTGGGCCTGCTGCCTCAGGGCTGTGGGCCTGCTCACCCTCCTCAGCCGGCCTCCGCCTGCAGGGGCCCTGTCCTCTCATCCTTGTTATGGCTCTTCTCCCCAAGCGCGTGTTAATTGCCATTGCTGTAATTTCTCCCTGTAGTCCATTAATTAAGGGGTCACAATCCCAGAGCATGTTTACCCAATAAGCTTTCTTTTTTAATTATCCTAATTGCTCGGAGACTGACAGAGACACTGCCCTTCTCCTTCCCAGTGGATTAGCAGATGACAAACGCACGCTTCCACACGACCCACGAGATGTGATGCTCACCAGGCGCCAACCTGCAGCCTAGCAGGCTAACACTGGGTGACTCACCCAGGGCCTGCGTGCATGTGCTTATGATGTCCCATGTCTAAATGTGGTATCACATGACTTGAGGGGTCCTTCGGTCAGCACCAATTCTTGTCTCTAGCTCAGATACAGGCTTCTCCTTTGGAAGTTGAGCGGAACAATGGCTGCCCGAGTCACACCTCTGACTTGGCTCGGAGTCTGCCCCACCATCCCTCATGGTGGGCTGAGTGAAGCTCTCTCTGTCTGGACCGGTCCTCAATCTCCAACACAGTTATGATCTCATGTTGGCTTATGGATAGAGAATCTCCTCACAGCATCGAGAGGCCAGCTCTGCTCAGCTCCAACTAACAAGGGGGGGGGAAGGGACGCGGTCCTCAGGGACTGTAGCATCTCAGGGGGTAAAAGAACACAGCACCTGAGAACAGCCGCACCGTGCTATCTGACAGAGATCAGGTCCTTCAAGTCGACAGACCTGCCGGAGGAGTTGAGAGTCACGGGCACAGTGTCCCCCAGAGAAGAGGAAGAACAGCTTAAACGGATGCTTGCACACACATGCTCACGCAGCACTAGTCACAGCGACCTGGATGAGCAGACAGGCCAGTGAGGAGCCTATCTGGCATGGACAGAACGCACAGACCTAGAACACGTGCAAGTGAGTGAGGAAACAGGCATGCTGCCTGATTTTACTTCTGTGCATTGTGCCTTGTGGGGAAATCAGAGACTGACTACAGACAGATACGCGGCTGCTGGGGGCTGGAGGAAGGAGGACTGGCATGTTCTCACTGAATGGGTGTGGTGTCTCTGCTGGGCTCATGGAAAGCCTTCTGAGATAAAGCGTATAATATGATGAACATGCTGGGTACCACGAAACTGCTCACTTTAAAAGCAGGTGTGGCTGTGTGTACCAACAATCCCAGAACTGGGGAGGTGGAGACCGGCGGATCCCTGAGGCTTGCTGACCTGCCAGTTCAGCTGAATTGTCCAGCTCTGGGTGCAGAGGGAGACCCTGTCTCAAGAAAAAAGGTAGAAGGCTGGAGAGACGGCTCACTCATTTAGAGCACCGGAACTGATTTGGTTCCCAGTACCCAAATAGCAGTTTACAACATTCCATAACTCCAGTTCCAGGGCATCCAGTGCCCTCTTCTGGCTTCTGGGTGTACCAGACACATATGGTACACATGTACACACACACACACACACACACACACAGAGAGAGAGAGAGAGAGAACAAAAACTCTTTAAAAAATAAATAAGGTGGAGAGAGGTAGAGGAAGGACACCCAGTGCTGACTTCTGGTTTCCATACGCACAGCTGTGCATGCTGTGCATATGCATGCACACGTACCCAAACACACATGAACACATGCACACAAATAAAATGTGAAAAGTAATGGTCAGGGTCCCAAGTGCACCCAATCACACTCACAGCAGGCATGCATGGCAGGGCCTGGTATTAGGAAAACTGCTGGGTCATTCCATCCATGGTGAAGGAAGGCCTTGGAAATGCAAGACACCATCCACTTTGCAGAACTCCAGCTTCCCCCAACAAAGCCTGACAGCAACACCTCAACTCGTTTATTGGTCCCTTTCTAGTGTGAACCATGCTGAGCACACAGGCCTCTCTGAGGCTCTTGAGGTTGGTAATTAATTCACGTCTGCTGAGGTAAGCACCAGAGGCCCCGGGGGAGAGGAGGCTCCAGCTCAGTTGTTCTTGGTGGATTAGGCGTACATGGCCATCCTCGGCCACCTCTACCCGCTCTCCTGGTGTCTGGCTGTGCCAGGCAGGCCCGCCAGTTCCGTGGAAGTTTACGTCTCTTTAATAAAGATTAAGATGTCAGAGGGCCAGTGTTGCACAAAATCCCACTTTTATTAACTTCTCATTACCAACTGAAGAGCGAGGCCTATTTCTGAACTTCCGAAGCGGCATGGTTTCTGGAGAAAATGGTTATTAAATATGCATTCACGATGGCTACAGCTAGGGCAGTTCTTGCTGAGTAAGCAACTGGGCTGCATGCCTCCCCTGGCTGGACCCAAAACAATGGGGACTTAATGAAAAGAATGACCGTATGGCCTCACCCAGGCTGGAGGGCATCTCTGGAGGGGGCTGGGCTTCGTGTGGTACCAGCCGGTGGTGGCAAAGGGTCATGGGGCTCTCAGGCCTTGATCTTGACCAGAAGCCAGTCCTAGGGCTCTGGTAGGTGCTGTCTACACACATGCGGCACTGGCTGGACTCTGTGTTATTCACTGGATCTCACCATCATCTCCCTATTATGCCCTCAGCTCCCTGCTCAAATGCCCAGGATGAACTGGGTGGCTGGTAGCAAGAGCTCTGTCTGTGCTGTACTTCCAAGGCCCCCCAGCCAGACAGGGGCTGCTGGCTGCTGGCATCACCGCCTCTTCTCATTGTCACCACGAGAGTCTGAGTCTCATGGTGCTGGCACCGGCCTCCTCACAATGAAATCATGCACTGGTAGCCCATCCTTCCTCTCCACTCAACGTACCCCCTTTCCCTACTCCATGCTTCATTATGAACCCAGATGGGACCCTTTTCCCTCCAGCACCACCTACCTCTTCCCTTGCACCTCATTAGCCCGTATCAACCCAACCCATGCCCAATCCAACCCCATCCTAGTGACAGATCCTTCTCAGCCTGTATCATGCACACCTGCTACTGTGACCCCTGACTCAGCATTTGTCAAGCTTCTGGGGGCCAAGTCACAAGGTCAATAAACATGTTATCCACAGGCAGGGATGTAAGGGACCCACCTTCCTCTGACCCTGACTCCAAGTCTCACACCGAATGGCTTGGATGAAATGAGGGGACCTATGTGCTGAGTCTCCTCCAGCCTTCTCTTCCCAACAGGTTAATGCAGTATATGTAAGAAAGAAGGGCTGTCCTCACATACTGTTACATTCCCACTTAATACTCTCCAGAGACAGCCTGCATCCCTCACAGATAAGATACCCAAATCAATGTCCTCCATTTCCTTCATCACTGCTCACACCTCTCCCTGAGGCTTCTCATCCTGCACACACCTTCCTGCCAGCAGTCACACGTGGGCTGTCCTGGGCCTTCCTTCTACACACACACACACACACACACACACACACACACACAGTTTCAGCTGTCATCTATAATTCAGGGCCTTTTTTTACTTCTGCAGGTGCAAAAGTGATTCACACTCAATAGAAACTACACTTCAAATTGTAGATTCAAGTCTCTTCTCAGAGACTATCTTGGGATATGCAGGCCCACCCCTCTCTCATCTCATCTGGCAGCAGGCAAGTTAGGATTCCTGCATAGCCCTGAGGACATGGGGCTATGTCCCTGCAAAGTGAAATGGAACAGAAGAACTGAGTACATTCACTTACAGTATGTTCAGCTGATGATGAATGGATTTATTTCATCTCAGCTCCACCCTAAGTCAAGAAGCCCACTGACTCCGGGTACCCAAGGACTCAGCAGTACACAGTCTGCAGGCCCCACTAGGAGAGTGAAGGGCCCCATCAAGGCTGTGCTACTGTGATCCTTCTCCTTATACCCTCCCCTAGGTTTTCTCCTTTTGTTCTCCTGTTCAAGGGGCTGAGGACACTCATCCCAAGCAGGTAGGATGTGTGTGCTAAAGAAACACACGTAGATCTGAACCGTAACAAGGCCAGGCAGGTCACAGGCCAGCTCAGTACTCTGTAGCTTTTGGTAGTCTTTCATTTTCTTGAGCTCAGAACCCTCGGAAGAGCCGGGAGTCAATGAGATGAGGGGAGGCACAGCATAAGGGGACCCCTCCACCGAATGGCTTGGATGAAATGAGGGGACCTATGGCATAGGGGAAATTCCTCCACTGAACAGAGAGATGAATGAATGTTGGTCACTCACCCCCTTCTGTCATCATCCTGAGGAACGTCAAGGGCCTTTCTGAGTGCCTCTTATTACCTACATTATTGGATGGGGCTCTTTCTCTAGTGCTTGTCTGGTCCAAGCTGGCCTCCTTGGAATAAATGATAGGTTTTGCCAAATGGGGAGAAACTAGCAGCTGATTCAGCCTGCGGGGTCGTGTGAGGCGGAGGCTGCAGAGTGGGAGATCCCTGGTGAAATTCCCAGTGAGGTGGCGCTGTCTACAGCCCTGGCACAACTTGACGTGGGGTCGTGCTCTGGCTGGTTCTCTAGGGACTTAATGAAAGAGTGACTCCAGAGCACTGGGCCAGTCTCCCAGACTAGCCAAGCAGGCAGCTGTTACTGAGAGAGGCAGAGGAGATACCTGGGGGTCAGGTCCTCTCCAGGCCAGACTAGGTGGGTACAGCATGTGTGTGGGCAGCCTCTCTGAGTACAGCGTTGTGTAACCTGTGCTCCAGGGCCTGTTCACTGAGAGGGAGACGGGACTCTCACTGCTGTGTAAACACAGTTTGCAAAGGCCTCTGCGTTCTCACCCCTCTCCCGGCTCTCCAAGCACACAGAGTCGTGGGCTTATCAGGAGGCTGTCTGGCAGTTAAAAGATGTTTCCCTGCATTGTGAGGCTACATGGAAACCAAGGCATGTCAGCCCCCAGGACAAAGGAACTCAAGTGTTTGAAATGCAAAAATATTTTGACCTGGCTACATCATTTTTCAAAGGAAAAAAGTAATTCACGGCTCACAATCTACTTGCTAATTCACAGGAAGTCCTGTATTTCTTATTAATTCCCCAAGGCCCGCTTTTCTGTGTGAGAGGTCGTCTATGAGGGCCAGGGTGTGAGGGAGGTTTACGACGTCTCCTTCCACCTCTTCCTGTTATTTTTTCTTTTTAATACCTTGTCTTGCTGAATGAACACTCTGCACAGTGCTGTCCCAGGCCTTATCTCTGGGGTCCACACTGTTGGAGAACTTGAGGGAGGGAGGGAGTACACAGTAACTGCCTTGTGCTGGCAAGTCAGGAACCAAGACCCTAAGACACTCAGTGTTTCACTCAGGTCACCCCATAATGGGGAGCTATGACTGAAGCTCCCATAGTTTTCATAGCCCTCTGTGAGCAGCCGCTCTTGGTTGTTGGGTATCCTTGGTAATGAGTGCATCTGGAGAAGTCCTCGTCAGGGTTAGGGTTAGACTCATGTTTACCACAGTTCTTACCATCATTAACACACTATCATCTCACCACTATCAAGTTCACCATGATTATCACCATCATCTCCATCATCACTGTGTCCACCATCCACCACCACCATCATCACCACCATCGCTATCACCACCATCATCACCACCATCGCTATCACCACCATCTTCACTGTGGACATCACCATAGACACTCTCACAGCGACTATCCCTGCCTTTGTCTCACAATGTGCCACAAACTTGTGTCAGGTGCTATCACATATGCTCTGTACATAGTAACTCACGTAAACAGCCACAACTGTGAAGCAAGAACTGTTATTTTTCTCTATTTTACAGACAAGGAAACCATGAGCTTAACAGACAAGTTCTGAAAACGTCTGACTTCCACGGAGTCCTCTGCACTCCTAAGTCCCCTGTGCCTACAGAATGTGTTTGCATCCCATGTGATTTCTGGAGTGTGTCAATGAGACAAACTGTGGAGATGAGGTGAACCAAGCTCCACAGTGTCTTTGAGACTGCATTTGGAGTTTGGTCCCCAGATGACAGGAGTCCATACTGCAGGAAGTCTTCCCATGGGCTACAGGACAGGAGGACCTGCTCTGGCTGGTGAAGGAGCAGTTTCCCTCTCCTTGGAAGGGGCTCAGTGGGATGAACAGAGAAGCCACACTTCCCTAGTGGAGTCCTCTGTGTGAGAGGGGATCACAAAGGAAAAAGGATGGTAATGCTAGCAAGCCAGGGGCCCAACAGGAACAAGAGCTTTGATGGATGTTTGAGTTACATGCTATTTCAAAAACTGGGGGTTTAATAAAGAAGGCCAATTGGGGGACAGCCCTTTCTACAACACCAGGTGTAGGAAAATGGGGTCACAGTACAATGATTGCCAAAGAACAAGGAGGCATGCAGATAGGATGTACCCCAGGCTTTAGGAGGGGCCTGTGAAGAACAGAGGGTTCCTTTAGATGTGGTCCCTGGGGAGCCCAGGAGGTGGGCTGCTGGCTGCCAGGTCAATGCTTGTTGGGTCCTCTCTGGGCACAGTGGGTACTGAAGAGCCTGAGTCTATCTAGATCAGAAGCTTCCCCCCCTCCCGGTGGGAACAGGTTGCCACTTTGTACCTGGCTGACCTTGGGAGAGTGAATGTACCTGTCCCAATCAGTTTTCTCATAAGTACACAAAGGAAGTATAGCTCCTGCCCTGCAGGGTAGCTGTGAGTCCCATAGAGGTCCTGAGAATGTGGCCTGAGAACAGGCATGTTGGCTTTTGCCGCCACAGCCTCAGAGCCACCATGGGTGACTGCCAATAGAAAGGCAAACCCTACCCTGGCACAGCCATTGCAGAGTCTCGGCTGTGCCACCTGCCACCCCCACCCAGCATCAGACCTTCTCCTTTAGACCTGCCCTGGGCCTCCTCAGGTGAGTTGAGCAGGGAGGGACAGTTCTGTCTCCTGGGAGCTGCACATGGGTAGCCATGGGACAGAGGTGCTCCACGCCCCCAGCCCTTCCCCACCCCAGGCGGCCGCCAATCCTGCTCCCTCTGAGGTCTAATTTGATGTTCTCTTCCACCAGTTCCCTCTCACTCCTGCCTCTGCACTGCTTGTCCAAAACAGAAGTACAAAGGGAGGAAAGCTATTCAAATCCCTCCTCCTCCTCGGTTTATTTTTGCAGCTCTCTGGGGTGCCCATGCTTCAGATTCTCTTCCGATAATTATCTGCCCTTTCAGGGCCTTAGGAACCCAGAGTCCCCAGTTTGGAGGGCTAGAAGGAAGCCCTGGCCTGGCCTGGCCATGGCACGCTGGACCTTCTAAGTAAACACCGCAAGCACAGGGGCTCGCCCCTTCCCTCCTCACCCTGTGAGTATTGTGAAGCAGATTCTGTAGCCTTTGAGCCCCCCACACTCCACTGGTCTGTGATGAACACCATGCCAGACTCTGTTTGGGTGATAATTTTCTGTCCCCGACAACGCAAACATTTCTGAGGCTAATCCTCCAGGTCTCAGCCATTGCTCAGAAATAACAGAGCCGAGGCTCCAACATAAAATAATACATCTTGCTTTTTATGACTTCATTTATCAACAGCACACTAGAGCAACATCTTGCTAACTGGGTGAGAAGAAGCTGTTGTTTGCCGGGTGCAGTAGGCTGATGGACGTGGGTGTCAGGTGGATAACGAATCCTGTTAGCATACAAAGAGGCCAAGGCAGAGAGAGGGTATCCGTCAGAGAAAGAAAGAGTATTAAATAAGAAAATGGCATATCATGCTGAATCTGTTAAATTAAGAACTGCGCTCCCTCTTACCAAAACCAATTTGTTATCCTTGCAGTTCCTCCCTGTACATGGTGGAGGAAAAGGAGCTGCCCAGGCAGGCTGGGCCTCCTGGCTCACTGGTGCCCAGGGGCACAGCCCAGCCCATCTGCATGTGGGACACTTCTGCCTCAAAAGTACAGAGCAGGGCCAGCATGATGTTTCAGCAGGAAAGATGCTTATTGCTAAACCTGACAACTGATCCCTAGGACCCATATGGTGGAGAGAGAGAGAGAACCAAACCCCTAAAGTTGTCCTCTGACATCCCCCATAGCGATGGAACACACATGCTTATGAGTGCATGCGCTCGTGCTCTCTCTCTCTCTCTCTCTCTCTCTCTCTCCCTCCCTCCCTCCCTCCCTCTCTCTCACACACACACACTAAAATGCAATTTTAAAATAGATTTAAAATTTAAAAAAGATTGCAGTAGATAAAGACCACTTTAGAATCATAATTGATCAAAGTGCATACAACAATTGACTGTGGGATGCCCAACCCAATTAATGCATCTACAACACAGGCCCTATAGTACACATAAGGCTCAGAGGACATCACAGGAGAGGGTCAGGAAGAGTGCAAGACCCAGGTGTCTGCTTGAGATTGTGTTTTCTATATACGAGAGGGAAGTTGCACTCAAGAATTTTCAACAATGTGGTTGCTTAAACAAGACAGAAAAAACAACAGCAGCAATTGACATGGTACGGGGCCTCGCCTCTAAGAGAGCTACAGGCAGTTATTGGTTGCTGAAGAAGGAGAATCAGTCTTCTTCGGGGGTGAGCCCCATGATAGGTTAGCCAATCCTAAGAGGTTGACCCTAAAGACACATGAGCAACACTGAATGATATTAGCAGTTGCATTTACCAACTTATACACATATATATGTAACGATTACAATTAGAGGATACATAGCCATGAATCTGAGAAGTGGTAGGGTCACAGGAAGAGCTAGATAGAGGAGAGGTAGGGGAGACCAATAAAAGTACAGTACTCACATGCAAAATTCTTAAAACACATAAATTTTAAAAATTAAAAAGGGAAAAATCGAAGATTAAAAATAGCACAGAGCAAACAGCTCAGGAGGGTCTTGGAAATGTGTCCCCATAAGGCATATGCAACTTGAAATGGGGTACAATAGAAGACGGAGAAAAGCAGCGGCCCTCTGTGTACAGGACTGGGTTCTCAAGACCCCATCTCCAGGAGGGGAGAACCTTGGCAAATCAGCACCCCGGACAGCTCCCCGTCCCCCACAGTAGGTGCTTACCAAGCGCTTGTTCAGTGGGTTAAGAAAGCAAAGCTGAACTTTGCAGGCTGTGAAACTCCCTCATTCAAGGAATTCTCTTTGAGAGCCTGTCTAGAAGAGCTGTCACACACAATGGCAGCCTTCAAAACTCCGAAACCTTACAAAGTACCAGAAAGTTTTATTTTCTCAGTAAGCCCAGTGTGACTCGGAACCCAAGATGGCTCTAGAACTTTCTGATTACGGGATGGGAGGTGAAGAGCTCTATGGGGCATGGCTGTAGAGACTGACTGACTGACCCAGGAGTTTCCTATACCCCTGCACAAGGTATCTCCATCTAGCCCCAGATGGCAGAATGTTAACCAATATCCAGGTCAGTGGGACCAAAGGCCTCATTTGAAGGCAAGAGAGAACTTTTGAACACGAAAATTTTGAACTCAGCAAGCCAAGCTGAATGACCATCACCACCAGTGCCAAGTATGCCCGCCCTGGGTCATGCTGTTGTGGTCAGCAGTGTGTGACACACTTTACATGACCTAACGTATCAGCAATTGCAGCACACCTCATGAAATTATAATTTAAAACAATCCTTATTATATCACCAGGAAGCAGCCTGACATTGTGTACATTTCCTTCTAGCCTCCTTATACATATACATCTCTCTCTCTCTCTCTCTCTCTCTCTCTCTCTCTCTCTCTCTCTCTCTCTGTGTGTGTGTGTGTGTGTGTGTGTATGTGTGTGTGTGTGTGTGTGTGTGTCACACCTGGGTATAATGTGCCACTTTTTCAAGATCTTTGTATGTGCATACATGCATGTGGAAGTCAGAGGTTAACATGAGGTGTCTTTCTAACCAGCCCAGCATCCCTCATTGAACTTGGAGTTCACCAATTGGCTAAGATGGCCAGCCAGTTGACTGTAGGGATCCTCCTGTCTCTACCTACCCAGTGCTGGGATTATATAGGCACATGCTTCCATGACTGGCTTTTTAAGTGAGTTTTAGGGATCTGAATTCAAATCTTCATGCTCGCACATCCAGAACCTTACTGACATAGCCATCTCCCCCAGCTCTTAAAACTTTTAAAAAAGCCAGGCAGTGGTGGCGCATGCCTTTAATCCCACCACTTGGGGAGGCAGAAGCAGGCAGATCTCTGAGTTCAAGGTCACCCTGGTCTACAGAGCAAGTTCCAGGACAGCCAGGGTTACACAGAGAAACCCTGTCTTGAAACAACAACAAATAAAATAAAGACTCCTTTTCCTAACAAGTTTTGGTTTATGGAAACATGAGTGACAGAGCTCCACACAGCTCCCCTCCAGCCCCCTCCGGGGCTCCTTGACAGTTAACACACTGTCCCTGTTAGAGGTTACAGTCATATTTGTTACAGTTAATAAGTCAACATTGATACATTGTAATTGGCCCAAATTCAGGCTTACATTAGGGCTAACTCTGAGTAGAGCCTTCTCTGGGTTTGAACAGATGGACATGGCCTGGCCTCTCTTGTCACAGTCCTATAGAGCAGTCCCTAGCTCTGACCGACCTGTGTACCCTGGCTCTTTTCTAGTGAAGCCCAGTGTCACAGACATGGATCCTGCCATACGTCCATCTGCCGATGGCTCCACTCACAGGTCCACATGCATTTGAGATTTCTATTTGTTCTTTCTGTTCCCATTCTTTGACTTGCAAGCCTAGTTTTTGATGTCAAGTTGTCTAGATGATACTTTGGGGGCAGTGACCACTGGGTTGGTTGGTTTGGTTTATATACTCTGCTATCCAAACTTGGAACCATTAGTCAATGACAATCAGCCAGGAGCCACCCTGGGTTTCTTCTTTCTCAGCCCCAGGCAATTCTTTCCCAGCAAAAGGCCCTGGGACATCACTAAGATACACTTGGCATCTCCTGAAGCAAGTAGCCCATTTCCTCTACAGTTCTGGAGAAGTCCTGAGTCTCCACCTGAGACAGTTGCTCTCAAGGTTAGGCATACACACAGGTCGACCTGAGTCCAGCTGAATGTGGGGAAGGATGGCTGTGCATTCTTCATCCTGTCTCTGCATGGGACGCATAGGATTTACCTTGGGTTTCATTCTCAACAGATCTAGAAGGATGACCAGTGCCCTAGCTCGGGACCTGCAAACTAGCCAGATGTCAGCCCAGATACCACCTCCTCCAGAGAGCGTCCCATCCATTTCTATGGCATAAATAAGAGAGGCAGTGCTCACTTCCCTGCTGTCCTGCTGGCCGAGGCTGTCTGTGCTCTGACATAGAGCCTAGCTACTTCTTCCTCTCCACCCCCGAGCCCCAGAATCATACACAGCAGACAACCGACAATGGATATTCCTATCCTACTGATGGGTCCGGCCATCTGAGGAGAGTCATGCTCTACCGATGCCACATCCAAGGCATCCTGGCTTGTCTGCTTGAGTGAGTCAGGGAGGTTTTCAAGTCACCGGTTCCTAGAACGCTTTGTCATCTAGCATCATCATGACAATAACTTACCAATACAAGTTCAATGACTCCAGCTCACTCAAGCTTGCCAGGTGCTGAACTCAGCTAGGCCTACAGTGCACAGCCAACCACTCTGGCTTTGGCTGTGGAAGGGCCCAAATCAGCCTCACATCATGCCTACAGAGCAATACTGGAGCCTGTGGAACCATCTGACACACATCTAAGAGTCCTTGCTACAACCTGGCTCCTGGCTAGCATTTGATAGTGTTGCATTGGCTCCTGTGCTGCCCTGTCTCCCTGCCCTCCAGTAAAGCGAGGCTAAAGATGTCTACAGGGTGACAGTAAACATGTCACAAGGCTAGCATTCTGTAAGTGGCCAACACAAGTGTAGATGCCATGAATGAGTTTGTATGGCACCTGGAACACAATGCCTCTCTGGGGCCAGGGAGCTGGAACACATCATGCCTGTCTGCCCTTCCCCTTTCCTGCCTCTGCTGTGGCCCAGGAAAATCACAGATGTGATCCACAAGTTGGAGCTTGGACTCTGGGACAGCTGTGGCAGCTACACATGGGAACGCTCAGAGCAGGAGTATTAATAGTGGATGCAGGAGCCAGTGTTACCCTCTCCATACATTAGTGGTTCTCAACCTGTGACCTTGGGGTCACATATCAGATATCCTGCATATCAGATATTTACAATATGATTCATAACAGTAGCAAAACTAGTTATGAAATAGCAGCAAAATAACTTTATGGTTGGGGTCACCACAACATGAGGAACTATATGAAAAGGTCGCAGCATTAGGAAGGTTGAGAACCACTACCTTAGAGGAATCAGCAAGCAAAAGTACTCTTGGGATGTCAGTGCCTTATCTCAGGACTGGGCAGCCCCCACCCCCTGGCTACCCTCCCTGCACCTAGTACAGCTCTCTTCTATAACAACAGGTGGTTTCCTAGAAATTCCTAAAATTCCAGGGTCCAACTGAATCCTACCCAGAGACAAAGCTCTAAGGAGGTTCTGCCCTAAACAAGCAAATACAGGAGAGAGTGGCTTCTGATACTCTCAATGGACCCCAGAACCTGCTTTCTGAAGTGCCTAGAAGCTTAACCTGCTCCATAAGGAGGAAACAGACTCAACTTTTGTATCCTGCTGTGAGATGTTCTTCCAGGAATGCAGGGCTGTCAGACGGCATGACATGGGCAAAATGATGGGCTGCAGGGAAGTGTTCAAGGCATCTGTGGTGCCCAAGCTGATAACCATCCTTGCTCAGCTATGCCAGCCACGTGGTGCCCGTCTGCTCAGAACCTGGAGCGTCTTTGTATCATGCATGGTAATGACAGGAACCGTGCAATGGAGCAGGTGCCTGGACCGCTGAAGGCCACAGCTGACCCTCCTCATCTAGGCTTATGACTCTGGACTTGGCTGAGTCTGTATTTGTGTGTTTAGGGCAGAAGATTCTAAAGCAAACCTCCAGCTGATATATATTTCTCTCCTAATAGTGCGGCACAATTTAATTAACTCAATATTGCACCCACCTGAAGATTACAGACCGACTTTATTGACGCCTCCATCTGGCTCCTATAAAGCCAGTAATGCGGCCAATAAATCCTGTTCAGATCTGGGTGCGGGAGGAGAGGCCGTCTCACTTGGCCGTCTTCCCCGGTGCTCTCTTGCAAGGGCTGCTTGGGTGACAGTGACAGGGTCTGAGAACCCCACAAGGGTCACCTGCATGCCCATAGATGCTGTTGGCTTGTTGTGAGGATGGAACGGCAGGTCACTGTGAACTCTGTGCTGTAGATGGAGAGACTCTGCCCTGGAGACAGAGGCCTTCTAAGAGGCCCAATGCTCACAGCCTGAGTTCAGACAACCAAGCCCTTGCTTTCTCACCTCTAGTGAGGAGCTGCCATGGTTCCAACTGCCCAGTCTGTCCACTCTAGAACCCGTACCGGCTGCTCCCTCCACACCTGACTTAATCCCTGGACCCTGCAGAACACTGGGCCTATAATTATGTGTTTTCAGGGGAGGACAATGTGGTCACAACTTCAAAGTTCAAAGTAAGAGCAGGGCCTGGTTCCTGGGTGGGGACAGTCTAGGATGATGGCTCCTACTCCAGGCCTCCAGGGTAAGGGGCCGCTGCTGACAGTTTCTGATGCCAGAGAAGGGTCCCCAGGGGCATCTGCTCTCCTTCCCTGCTTGAAACCCAGGAGAGGGTAGGGCCAGCCAGCTTCCTACTCCTGGCCTCCTCCAGGACCTTTACCTAGAGACTTCCCCAGAGATCCTTCATGAACGCCATGTAAGAGGTTTCTGAGAAAGCAAAATCTGACTTATTTCTCACACAAAAGGAAAAATGAACACAGTCCCCCGACCTGCCCAACCCCGTGTACCTCCAAGCCTCCTCCAGTTGGCTGAGTGCTGTCTCAGCCTTCATCCGACATGCAGGGCCCTGGAGACAACACCCACGGGAGCAGGTAATAAATTACCGCCAGGAAATTAATTAGCTGCACCTCTGCCCACCTAATCTGATGGTTCAAGCTGATTTAAGGGAGCCTCTAGTGGGGGTGGGGTTGTGGTGGGGGTGTGATCAGCCTCACCTCCACTCAGGAGTACATTTACACAATCATCACCAAGCTGGGGGCTGCCCATAACTCACTGAGGCCACGCTAACGGGCCATTAGTCACCCTTATCATCTCACAAAGGGGCCACAGTTCGAGGCCCTGCCCTAAGAAGCTAGTTCAGGTGCTGCAAGGGGGTGAGGTCAGAGTCCAGTTGGGGCCCCAAGCTGCCCTCGATGGGGGTGGCTAGAGCTTCTATGGCAGCCCCTCCCCCAGACTGCTTTCTGCCTGTCACTGGAGAGAGTCCTGGAAGGGGCCTTTCTGGACAAGTCTCAAGTTGTGAAAGCAGCATATTCTGTACTGCGGGAAGGGGTGAGGGAAGAAGCCAGACAAGTAGGCTGGTTTCAGAGAGCCACTGAGGGTCCCAAGGCCAGAGGCCCAGCCCCCTCAGGAGACGGGGATCCTCGGAGGCAGCACTTCCCGACTTCTGCTGTCTCGGTGGCCGTGTTACACCTCTTCACTTTGCAGCCTTTGATTCAGCAAAATCAAGGATGCAAACTTCTTAGGAGTACTTAGTTTCCATGGCAACTGAAGCTGACCTCAACATTATTGTTCTCAAGAGGGGACTGACTTTGCTATATGTTCATTCACTGAATTAATGGACTCCCGGTTCTTTTATCAGCAACCCCAGAACAATGGAAAGAGAGACATGTCCTCAAAGGGCTTTCAACCACTGTCCAGCCTTTTGTCCCCGGCTTACTGCAACGAGGCAAGTCTATTCAGCCCGAGATTATCAAAATCAACTCGGGGCTGTCTCCGGGGCAGCTAAACACACTTTAGTCTCATAAAGACATAACTGATCCCACATGCAAATTAATAATTTCAATCGTGGCATTTGCTATGTTAGCAGTGTTTTTTTTGTTGTTGGGATTTTTTGGTTTTTGTTTCTAGGGGTTTTTTTTTTTTTTTTTTTTTGTAATAAAGAGTCTGTAGGGAAAATGCAGTACAGTTATGCACTTTGATGGGTTCTGACTGTGGCTGACTGACTGGTAAGGGCTGGAGAGGAAGAGGTTACTAAGCTCACCTCAGTGACGTAGCCCTCAGCCAAGCTATGGGTGGTGGTGGAGAGCCTTCCGGTTCCAATAAACCCCAGTCAGATCCTGACCTGCGGGTCAGTGCCTTGCTGCACAGCGCCAGTGTGTGTCTGCCCACTGCCTCACCCTCAGCTACACAGGAACACTATAAACCAGTCCCCGGCTGCACAGCTCTTGTGAAGAAACAGTCTGCAGAGGCAAACAGCTTGTTCAGTTGTAGCCAGGTTTAGATCTCACGGTGTGTGACATCCAAATAATTGCTTCACAAAAGCCACTTGGTAGCTGCCTAGTTGCCTCGGGTCCCACCTCCTCAGCAGGCTGAGTTCACACTCCTGGCTCCAGACATCCTTCACAAGCCCTGAGGCCTCTGGGCTTCCGGTCACCAGCGGCAGCTCACCCAGGACCATACTATGGGAAAAAGGTCCCCAAGCCCAGTGGGAAAGACTATGCTTCTAACACCCAAATAATCATTTCACAGATTTTCATAATCATCAATCAATCATCCTGTTTGGACCACTTGAGAGCTATCAGGTGGCTTTTATGACCTGTAGCATTTTGTACGAAATAATAACTGGAAGAGATTTATGGACCCATCGCTGACCCTCTCTATTTATTCTTTACCCTTTCTGTGCCTCCTGCCATGGCCCAGGAGTGCTGGCTGGGCCCTTCCAGACAGGAACCTTTCCAGGCCCTGAGTCCCAGTTATAATGGTACAAATCCCCGATTTCTTTATTTGGGGGTGGAGAGGGAGCAGAGAAAGGGAGGAAAGGCGGAAATAAAAATACAAGAGAAAAAGGTCACTTCCTTTCATTTGTGTTTTCTCCCAGTTGCCCTGTATTAACACCTCTTTCCTTTGCAAGATGCAGAAAGAAAACAAGATAAAGTGGGACAAAGGGAAAGGCCGTGGGGCCCTGTGTTTCCCTTTTCATATCACTGAAGAGATTGAATCAAAATTCCTTCGCCTGATACCATCTCCCCGGGTGGACTACACTCTTGTTAACGGATAAATTCAAGCCCTCCAGAAAGTCAAAGAATAAATTTAAGCCTTTGCCAAATGTCTATCCTATTGGATTTTGATAAGGCGGCCATTGAGCCTTAATAATGTCTTCCATCCATTTTCTGCGAGCCCTTAACACGGCTCTTTATTCCTCCCCAAAGCCTCTTCTCCCGGCCTTTTTATTACGGGCTCCGACGTGCTCTCCAGGGAGCCGCACAGCCGAGTGATGGATGGACAGCTCGCTAGATTATCTCCCGCAGATGTTTGCTCTCCAGGAGCCCCGGGCTTCCCTCTAAGTAAACAGACTAAATAGAGTCGCCAGCAGAGGGGCAGCCCCAGAGGTCCTGGGTTCTGCTGTGGGAAGAAGCTTGACTGGGTCTGACCACAGCCGAAGTGACTTCTGGGGAAGCTCAAGTGATGTGCCCGAGGGCATGAAGGACAGAGGCGGAGATGGCCACAAGAGATGGAAATGTTAGGGACAACAGAGTCCAGAGGGATGCTGGGAGTAAGAGACAGAGGGGTTAATGGGGTGAGCAGGAGACTGGGTCCAGTGAGGGACAAAGGGAAGCAGAGTGGTGGCTTCGCTCAGTGCAGGTCTGCACAGCCTTGGATGTGAATCTCGACACAGCTGTCCCATGTGTAGCCATGCTTGCCCGGCTCCTACTGTAAATTCTGAATACATTCAGAAGAACGCACTATCTCTGCAGTAACCGTTCTCCAATACTTAGTACTTACAATAGCAACCTCCCTCCATGTCTCCTTCCTGTATCAGTGTCAAGGGCTGAAAGAACTAAATCAAGTCTGCTACATTTCACAGAAGCAGATGGAGGACAGGAATTACATGAAGCTCAGAGATGATGGCAATTCAACAACCCAAGGCCATCCACATGCCCCTTTGCCCCATACTTCCCTATCATTTTTAATACAAGTGTGCATGTCTTTGGGTAATCCAAATGTACAAAGGTGTGTGTGGCATTGCCTCAGAAAAAAAAAAGGCATCAGTATATACTAACCATAGTGTCAAGTGACACATCTGTTAGTGAGGCAGAAACTTCCACCTAGACAGAAGTTCAAAGTCACGTGTCCCCTATTGCCCCTAGGCCCTGGCATGAGACCTCCTTTGCTGCTGACTTATAATTCCCATCTTCAGTTCAGTCCCCTCCACCTTCCATTACTCAGGTCCAGACCTAAGTCTAGGTTTTAATTCTTGTTCAGTGATCCTGGAGAAGCAGGGATGTCTGAACTCAGCCAAAGCTGGAAAACTTCAGTTCAGCAGCGCCTGAGGTACGCTGCAGCAGCTCCCCAACCTCATGGGAAGCACTATAGAGCTTGGACAAGCAGTCTCTAACTTCCTCCAATAGGGCAGAAGAAGGAAACAGGCTGGGATAGCCATTGAGAAGCCTGCTGGGACACAGACAGCCACCCATGTACCCTTCAGGCTTCCAAGATGTTCCAGCCTATATGGAGGTTGGTCTATTGGGGCCCCTGGTTCTCTGAGCCCCTCAGCCTGGCTGCAGCTTCAGGGGCGTCACAGGGATCTGCAATCGAGACAGTTCTGACCCCCAAGCATCTTCAAGCGAGTCTCTGGTTGTGGTGTACTTTACAACCACCCCACAAGCAGCTCTCAGGATGATCTGGGGCCAGGTTAGACACGACCTCACAGAACCATAATTCATAAGAAAAAAAAAGTACAAATCACAAACAGCATCCCCACCGCCCACCCCAGAGCAAGAGGGGAGCAGCCAGGCTCATGCCTGCCATCTGTTACTTTGTTTCCATTCAAAAGCACCCAGCACTTTCCTTTTCATGGCCCTTTACATCTGAACTTGACCTTTTGATCTCCTGCCTTAACCATTACACCCCAGCTGGGCAGCACACCCAAAGACACACGGACAACAAGGTGGTCTCTATGAGTGCCACTCTGCCCAGCTCTGTTTGTGACACAGGGTGGACTGTGCTTCTCTTTTCCACAGTATTTGAGTTACAGAATTCTACTCCAGCCCCCACCCTTTCCTTTCAAAAAACATAAATTTATCCAGAGAATAAAAGGAGGGAGAGAATCTGATCCATGGTACACTTTAAAGGTAGAAGGATGGAGGAAGGAAAGGCCACTGTCACAGCTTCATCTCCAAAATGCTGCCTGAGGTTTGCCCGGGAGAAGGACAGGTCCCATCCCTTGCAGAGAGCTCTGCCCATGTGTCTAGCTTAGTGTACATCAGGTCAGGCTTGTCTGCTCACTGGGGTGGCAGGACCCCTCAAGTGCACATTCCAGGTGAATAACACTGGGTGGACTGTGTGGTGCTGATGCAGCCTCCCCAGCAGCCTGAGCTGAGACACCACCACCACTTCCAAGCAGCCATGTGTGTAAATGGATCTCCATGCCCACTTTTGTTCCTGGGCAAAGACGCCCAGTGAGATGTTACTTTAATTTTATGGGAAGACAGTAAACACGGGATAAGACACTTGTGTGAACATGTGCATTTTCCTGTGCATGCACGCATTGTGAGCAATACCCAGTGACTAAGCTCAAGGAAAGCTTTGGAGCTCACTGGAGACCATCTTCTTACCACTGTGTAGACTGTAGTGTGAACACTTAGGTGTGTTCGCACCTCTGTGTGTGTGTCTCCTTGGGCCATGTGTATTTTCCCCTCCACATAGCTCTCTCGATGTCTCTGGGTCTTTCAGAGCCGTGTTTGTCGACCAGCTATGACCCATCATCAGCCAGGAAGGGGGTAGACAATGCCCAGTTGAAGCTTTTCTTTTGCTTAATGCTTTGCTTACTTAAAGTGACGCTTGAGCCCTCTTTGGGAGTTAAGAGTGCAGTGAAAGGATCTGTTGAATCTGCGGCCCGTCGCGGGGAGGGCCCCAATATTCTTTTCATGTGAGTATTCAGTGAAGACAGTTAAATAAACACAACCTGTCTTTATTTAGTTTCCATGTGTCTGCATGGCCTGCAACATTCCCATGGGCCCAGGGTTGTCCTCTGTTCTTAAGATCTGGGGTGGCTTAGTGAGGTGACCCCCTCCCACCACTTACACAGTGAAAATGAGTGTCTCCCCTAATGGCATTCATAACTGTGTGCAGATAACGCTCTGATCACAGACTGCTTCTCTGCTCTGTAGCTCAGGATCAACCACATAGCTGTCCCACCAGGGTCTATGTGAAAGGGTGCTGGGATGAAGGCAGGAATGCCGTTTGCCTACCTTTTTGATGCAGCTCTCCTGGGATGACACCTCTGTATCCGTCAGCATCTGCTGCAAAGCAAATTGGAAAGGGCTGTTAGTGGCTGACAGGTACCACCTTCGAGCTGCAGAGGGCTGTGAACCGTGGGCAGATCAACACCTTGCCAGTATGGAGGCAAGATCTCATGACTTCCCTGAGAAATGAAGGGAAACTCTTTGTTGGGGACTCTCTTAGTTTTGCGCGTGCACGCACGCGCGCGTGTGCGTGTGCGTGAGTGTGTGTGTGTGTGTGTGTGTACGTGTGATAAAATATCCTGACCAAAAGCAACACTCAGGAGGAAAGGTTTAACCTGGTCTACAATTCTAGGTTATAATCTATTGTTTTGGAAAAATCAAGGCCAGCACTCATATAGCTAGTCATATCATATCCACAGTCAAGAGCAAAGTGAATATGCATGTCCTTGATCATTTGCTTAGTACCCTTATTCTAACAGAAGTCCCCCATTTGCTGGGGACTAAAAACACCATCTCACTTCAGAGATGGCGCCGCTCTGCTGAGAACCCATGGCCCATTAGTAAAAGGGTGAGGGCTGACACATCTTAAGACAGGCCGCCTTTGGTTGCCACCAGCAGGGAGTCCAGACCCTGAAAGCAACGCAGACTTGGAGCTCTGTCAGAAAACTCAGCAGAGCATATGTAAAAACGGCTCTGCTCCAGGGGCAGGCATGGCCCTGTCCTCCTGGGGATTCCAGTTTGGCTTGGGAGGCAGAGCTCAAGGAAGCCATGAGTTCCAGCTCTGTTCTAGGAGACAGCAGATGTGGGGGGAGCAAGCCTGGGGCTCCTTCTGTTAATTCTGAGACGGTGGCATGTCATCTGCTCTTATTAATGTGACAATGCCTTAGTAAGGAAGATGGCTCTTTGTAACCTATGGGGACACTTCTTCAGCTTTGGTGTTGGATATCATGAAGGTGCCTGGTGGACCACAGTAGACCCTCACCCCTCTATCTCCCAGATACATCTGGCAACAGAAGAGGGAGAGCACCACCCTTGGCTCCTCCTGTTCCAAAGCCTCCCATACAACTTTCCTTGGCTCCGATCTGCACAGCTGTGGCATTTTACCCTACGTCTCCTCTCAGAAAACCACCAACCCTGCCTAGAGGGTTGGCACTTCGGTGCCCAGACACAGAGTGCTAAAACTAAGCAAACTGACCAATGAGCACTAGAAACTGGACTTTCCCCTTCTGGACTGGAAGTCCAGCTCACAGACTCATGTTCGTCAATTATAATGTCATTTCCAAAAGAACAGGAACCAAGATGGAAAATCATACTTGAAAAATAAAATGAGGAGTGATGTCAAGCTCAAGGGCTTTCTCTCCCTCCCCTCCACACTACCCTGAGGTGCCCATGTGTGCCCGCACAGACCGGCAAGGGAATGTGGTACACCAAACAGGCTCTGCCTGGCTCAGCTGTAATAACAAGAGGCCATATTCTAAATGTTGGGAATTCTAACCAATTGGGAATTTTATGTTTCTTTTAATAAATTCTGAAAGTGTGGTTTGGAAAGTGGCTCTAAGTGAAAAGTGAGAGTGAGGCAAGGCTAGGTGAATGCCATGCAGGATTCATGCCAGCCTCGAGGAGACACCACCAGTGAGTGACCCAGTGACGTACTATGCCCGGCCTGGCTGGATTCTGCTGCATGACCAGCTGCAGAAGCCAGCCAGAGCTGAGCTGTGGACAGCTGTGCTTCTGTCTGTCCTGACCTCCTCCCAAATATGGTTTCTCTTCTCACTCAAAGTAGGGCCAGGGAGGGTGGAGGGGATCCTGAGAGAGTGAGATTGACCACCTAACCCTAGAAATGCCTAGAAGTCTGCACTCATGCTGGAGGCAAAGATCACCCAAGGAGGTAGGTCTCTTCCTGACACATGGGCATTCTATCCAAATCTGTCCCCTAGATGCTGTTCCCAGTGGGGACAGAGATCTCTTGGTTAAATATGTGCAGCATAATGGTTCGGTGCTGCTGGCCACCCACAGTAGGATAAGGAACCAGTCCTGTGGGCCATTAGCTCTCTTGTCTTTTAATGGTCTGGCTTCAGCCAGGAGACAATTGGTATTTTCATTTTTTTCCCCAGGAAAGTAATGCTTGAACTACACAGAGAAGACTAGACACAGCCAGGGAGTGAGGAGCCATCAGAAAGATGCTCCTTATAGAGACCAACTGTATCCTCTAGGCTTAACAGAGCAGACACTGCTCCGAACCTAGTGCATGTCTCCAAACTCCATCACCTTAGTGAAACCCAGCAGTGAGGAATTCTGAGCTGCTTGACCTAGATGGATGCTCTACCTGGTCACCACATCCCTATTAGGATCCTTTCCTAGGGTCCCAGGCTTCAGGGACACATGGACACACACGGACGGACGTATGGATGGACACACACACACACACACACACACACAAACACACAGTTGCAAAGTCCCTGAGTATGTGCTGTGTGTGTGCTGAGCCTGTCAACAGACAGGTCACAGGAGACCATGTGATGTTTCAGGACCAGTCTAAGGAGCTTGTTTGGTGGCATTCCACAGTCACCTTGTACTAACACACTAACGTCAACACAGTGCTAGACACTGGAGAGAGGGCTAGGGCACAGGGCGGGGTATGAGGGGTCTCTGGCTGCTCTCCTGCTGTCCTGGAGAGGGCACCCACCCCAGCCCTGGGGAATCTCTGAGATTTCCTGTCACAGCTAAGCCTCCTGATATGAAAACTACAACTAGTGTCACTAGTAAAAGTGGGGCCGAGGCAGGAACTGTGCCCTTGCATACCTGCCTGCTCTGCTCTGTGTGCTCAGTCAAGCTTCAGATGCCTGCAAGGGCACCAGCAGCCAACAGAGGTCCCTGGGAAGGGCTTATCACCTGTTTGTGCTCACATTCACCGTTCTGGAGTATGTGGCTGCCTCTGAGGGAATTTTTTTTTTTTTTTTAAGAAATTCCTTCCTCCTGGCAGGAAAAAGGTTGGCATCTTCCAGCCAACTCAAGCTAATACCCACAGCTCTGTGTTCTTAAGCACAGATGATCGGCACTTTGGAGAGGGGATAATAATACCCCCAACAGAGTTGTTCAGGGAACTCCCCCCAACATTGCATCTCTAGAGCTGCAGAGTCTCCAATTAGAGCCCTTGGGATATCAACAGGGGCCACCCTGGATCTGTGGGACCTCAGATTCATGGCTTCCAGAGTGGACAGTTCTCTACTGTCCTCCGTACCCTTTTTGGATACCTCCTATTGCAGCAAGCTTGTGTTTCCTCTGATTTGGGTGGCTCTGACTGTGCCTCTTCCCATCCTCCCAAAGCCCCAGGTCACAGAAAAGTAGCAATACTGATGACTGCATTTACAAGGCATTGGTCACCTGGGCTACCTTGTTTGCATTTGGGAGAACCACATAAGAAAGGGTTCCCCCCCCCCCCCCCCCCCCGTCACTTGGTTGCAGGGGACTAGAAGCCTCTCTGTGATAGAAATGGTGCAAGTCAGTCAGAAGGCCAAAGCTGGAGTTTCTTCTCTGAAGACCGCATTCTGAAAGTGTGTCTCACACTTCAGGAAATGAATCGCCATCAGTGGAATGGAACCAGACCCCACTGAGAGAACATGAAGTCTCAGCTTACAGAAAAGACAGCTGGGACTGCCGGTTCTGGGTTCCAGAAACCATAGTGGCCTTTCTATCAGGGGGTTGCAGATGCTGCAGAGGCCACCATTGTCTCCAAAATATGGTGTCCCAGGCAGGGCTCCACACCTTAGGCAGAAACCAGCAGAAATGTTCTGGGGAGCTGAGCCTGCTTCCCACTCACAGGAGTGACTGGTATGTAGAGCACTAGCAAGCCGGCCTGTGCGTGGCCACACAGACTTCTCCCAGCCTGCCTGTCATCTTTACCTCAGTGGGAGGGAGACTGTCCCATAGACCTGTGGATGAGTTTGGTCCCAAGGAGGACTCTCATCAGAAGCTAAGAAGTAGTCAGGTGGGGTAAGTGCCCAGTTAACCCATCTGCTATGTCAATATGGGCTCTTTCATTCCCAGAAGAGTCGGCACAGCCATGGTGGTGTGACTACCTATCCTAGAGTTTGCTATCAGATGGGGACACACAGCGAGATATCAACAACCTCATCCACAACTCTTCAAGAGTTACCAAGTGAGAGGGAACAACCAGAGCCTTGTGCTTTCTAGGTCATGGGGCCTGGCCAGCCTTGGGGACAGGAGCTGGGGCTCTGTTCCTTAGCCCTCTTCACACACACTTTGAGCAAATGCTCACTGGGCTGTGGGGGATGCAAACTTGCACTGAGAGAAACAGTGAGCTGCCGAGGACCAGGAAAGTGCCTCATGACAGGCTTCCTTAGTCACTAGAACTGGATGAGGGAGCATCACACCCTCAGAGGAAGCTGGCACCTCATGAGTTTCCAGAGCCCTCCTGCAAGGGGAGGTTTGAGCTGGGTTCTGATTTAATAGCAGCCTTGCCAGGTAGAAACATCTTTAATGAGGCCCTCCTCACCCGCTGCTGACCTTGGGTGGAGAAACCGCCGGACACACTCTGGAGCCTCTCAGCCTTGGCTTCCTTGCTGGCTGGGCTGCCGTTTACTGAAAACCCTCTTTATGTTGTTAGCTCAGCCCCAGCACACACACTGCTGACTGCTGACTGCTGGCAGTGGCTGCCCCAGGCTCTCAACTTCTCCCCCGCACCCCAGCAGAAGTATTAGGTGTGTTTTGATTGAACATTTTAGCCAAAAAAGCAAGGTTTGACCTCCGGCATTTAGCTTCTCTCTCGAGTATCGGTGCCAGGATTTAGCTAAGTGGGGTTGCTCAAAACATCTTTTTTGACTCTTAAAATAAATACCCTCTGTTCTCCAAGAGGTCGGTGAAGAGTAGACACACACATGCAGACATCTCATAGGCTCACAGCTCCAAAACTCTGGCATGTCCCCCAAGGGGGCCGACTTTCTGTTTGGTGTCACAAATGGATCCCAGAAGGCGTCTCTACCTTCAAAGAATCTGGGAGCAGACCTATGGGAGGGAGCCAACATGAGCCCCAACAGAAGGCCACTCGAAAGCCAGCCCAGCCAGACGGGATCACGGTCCTGGCTTGCTTCGGGCTGTCCCCTAATCATTGCACACAGCCCATGTCTCTCTAGCCCATATTTCTTTCTTATCTGTTTCTGAAGTAGTTTCTCTGGATCTGAGGATTTGTGTGTGAGCCTAGAACCTTCAGGAAGTTGATTCTCAGATCTTTTCTTGGTGGGGAGAAGGGCAGAGTGTCTGTGATGTTATCAAGGGAGTGATGGTAGGGATTTCCAGACATCCCACCCTGGGCGTGAGCCTTGCTTGCTGACTGGAGGAGGCTGTGGGCTCAGGGACGCAGGGTAGTTTGGGGGATAAACTGAGCAGATGACACATGATGGCAGCTATTGACCTCCCTGTCATCAATGGTGCTGACCTCTATGAGGCCCACCCTCACAGCAGGGTTTTCTACTCATAAGCTCAGAAGCTGAAGAATGGGATTGCATGGGACTACCCTGATTAGAACCCAGCTAGCCTTTGGAGAAGAATACCCTTAACTCTTTCTGGGATAATGGAACACGTGCATACATGCATTTTGAGGCTAATGCATCCTGCTGGTAGAATCCCTCATTGGCTTAGAACTCACTAATTTAGCTAGATTGGCTGGTCAGTGAGCCCTAGGCATCCTCCTGTCTCCATCTCCCCAGCATGGGGATTAGAAATACGTACCACTATGCATGGATGTTTTTGTTGTTAGGTGGGTTCTGGGAGCCTGAACTCAAGTCCTTATATCTATGCAGCAAGTACTTTACTAACTGAAGATAAATTCTTAAAGAATAATGTTCATCTCTCCATTTTCTTCCCATACCGACATCTTGAGAGTGATGACATCTCGCCTGATAAAAGTGGTACACAAGAGCCTCATCGAGGGGAACCGTGACGGCATCCGCAGCCGGCCATCTCCCGGCTTTTCTGGCATTTCTGGGATACAACTCCTTCATGTAAGAGCCCAGAGAAAGCTGATCTAGGCATTATCACCAGGAAACAGAACAGGGGGAGTCGAAAACATGGAAGGAAAGGTAAGGAAATGGCGTACAGGCAGGGAACATTGGAGTGTGGGGTCTGTTTCTGTGTTATATGGGCTTTGCAGGGACAGAGTGGGCAGGATAGGCAACTCTGAAGAAAACAGCCATGTGTCCCTCCCTTCGGACAGGTCCCACACCTGATGCCTGTCCGGATCTCCCTAGGAGAGGGACACTCCCCATAGCTGGAGCGTTGGCCAGAGCTGGGTCGGGACACATCCCATTGGCAGTTCTAGTGGGAACCCTGAGATGTTCTGAATCCCCAGGCCAGTCCTGGCTTCCAGAGCAAAGGATCCAGCCATGTTGACACAAACTCCTGTGCTCTCAGCTGCGAGAGTGGGGTCATATTTATTTATTTATTGCATTTGAAAAAAAATCAGCTTGGCCGTGTTTGAGCTGTAGAAATGATTTTTTTTTTTTAAGAGCGGTGGACACTGTTTTTAGCTTTTATGCCTAAACAGATACTTCTCAGTTCCTTCAAGCGAGAGCTGTCTAATGAATGGAGGCTCTCTCTTCCCTCCTAAGAAAAATATTTACACAGTCTAGCGCAGCAGCAGGACTACAGGCAGCGGAGGACCGTGCTGGAGCCCATCCCTGAAATGCAGAGAGGTCTCCATGCCTGTCTGCCCATCTGCACTCAGCCAGCCCTCCTCTCCTCGGGGCATTTCCTAACTCCCTGCTAGGGTTCCTTCTGAGAGACCAGTCCCATAGGAATGCTGACGTCACCCTACCTTCTAAAGCCAAAGACCCCGGGCAGCTTGACCCTAGCTCTATGTGAGGAGAGGCGCCAATCTTCCCAGAAGTCTCCTGTGAAGCCCACTCCCCATGAAGGGTATGGTAGAACCCACACCCCACATCCTTCATGACTTGGATGGGGTGTGCCCAGCCCTCTGCATGGCCTGATGGGGCCAGTGGCACTCAGTCGTGTGCCCAAACATTCTTCCTCAGGCACGGGCTTGCCCTGTGCTGCCAGGCCGGTGCAGTGGTGCAGACCCAGAAGCTGGGCACGGGTTGGCTACCCTCAGATGATCCAAGAACACTCTGTTCACTGGCAGTTCTGGGTCTGTGGCTGCACTGTGGGGACACCTTGTCCAGTAGAAGCTGCCCCTAGTGCTCGTGGCTGCCTGTTGGGGAGTGATCCTATCTCGAGGTCATGGGGTCTCTGTCTGTCTTGGGTCAGTATCCCTTCTTACTCCTATCTGTGGGCAGTCATGGAGTACACCTCTGTCTACACTGCCTCACAGAAAGTGACTTGGAGCTACTCCATAATGCACTGAACAGCAGCTCCTTCACTGCACTTAGACCAACAGTTAACATGAACATTCTCGAGAAGGGCCAGTGAGCCTGGGCTTTTCCTGACACAGAGATCCTGGGGTAGGGAGAGGAGAGCAGGGGCAGGATTGGCATAGGGATCCTGAGACAGGGAGTAGGGTGAGCAGGAATAGGACGGAGCAGAGAACCAGCAAAGGTGGAAGAGGGGCCAAAGAGCCAGAGACGTTGCCTTGCTGGAAGGCCTGAAGGCTGGGCTGGGGAGCTGAATTTACTTAAGAACCTGGGCAGCTGGAGCCCCAGACCTCTGCAGGACCTGCCACCCTGCTCCTGAGGCTGTGGCAACAAGCAGGTATAGTGCTCTTTCTTTGACTGTCTCCTGCTTGGAGCTCTACCGTGCCATGGCAGAATGGGGGTTGGGCCTGGGCTGACCACCTACCCGGAGAGGGGGTGGTATTTGCAAGGACTTTCACTTCCCACGCCTACAGTTGTCCTTCCGAGGAGAGGGACATGGATTGGCCCAATGTAGGGCTTCCTAAGCCTCACCCAATACCCTTACATACAGCTACTCCAATCAGGAGTGTGGCTCTCCCCTGAGGGGAGGCGATCCTCCAAGGTGTGACCCCCTCTCCATACATGCAAGGCAGCATTCCTGCTCAGCTTCATTCCACAGGTGCTAGCCAGCTTGGGGGTCCCTCAGCTCAACAGGCTCTGGAGATCTTCCCACTGTATACCCCCAGAGCACCAATAAGAGCTGGGAGGCCCCACTGTCTATGAAGGTACACCTGGCCATCAAAGTCCTGGATAGTGGTTGTAGCCCAGGAAAGGGGCACTGGTGGACAAGTCCACGTGAGTGCAGCTTGGAGGAAGAAGCTAGCAGCCATGGTAGGCTCTGGTGCCCTTTCCCTCCCAGGCAGTGAACTGAGGACCAGGGCCAGGAGCAGGGTCAGTGTAGGGTGTGGGCTCCTGTGAGTCCAGGAGAAAGACATTCAGATCCTGTGAGGCTCTTGGCAGATGGCTTCTTCCTCCTGCTTCCAAAAGATTGATGTTTGCAGAGGAAGTGCATGTAGATCATACGAGTGGGTGACAGGCGGGACTCCCAGTCAATGGTCCACAACAAGCAATCATTTTCAGTGTGAGAAGGGCTTGTGTGTTCATCTAGGAGGCTCTGACATTTGGCTCCAGGATGGGACACACAGCCAGCAGTGAAGAGGGCGTCAGAGCTAAGTCTGACTCCAGAGCATTCATCCTTCTGAGGAGTTAGGCTCTGGAGAACACAGACCAGAAAGAGTAGGAGTTGAGTAACTAGGGTGGGTGGGGGCCTCATCTCAGCTGCCACAGTACTAATCCAGAGATGCCCTGCCTGTACCTGTGATGGGTACTTGGTATGGGCGAAAGCCATCAGTCCCAAATGATCAGAAAGTTACCTTGGCCCTTGACCCTTCAACCCTAACTCCCTTGTCCTGTGTCTCTCTAACAGTGCTTACCAGCCCCAGTGAAGGCCAGCAGAGGTTAGACTGTTCTAGCTAGAGCAGTTACGTTACCCCAGAGGGGAAGAGGCAACAGGCAGAGAAGGAACCTAGAAGCAGGGACCTATCAGGCATGAGGCCCCAGAGACATGGGCTAGGTCTGCAGTGCCAGCCACTCCTGGACACTGATGGGAACCATGAGAACCTATGCTGCCACAAATTGTAGAGACAGATCTAGCCCTATAGGCACTTGATGGGAGAATACATGGAGCAGAAGCATCAGTGTGCCAGAGATGAGCAGTGGGTATGTGGGAACATCTTCCAGCAGCCACCTGACTGACTAACAGCCTCAGTGGATGTTCTGTACACACAGCATGATGTGTGGAGACAAGTGTGTACCTCACACCTGTCCCCACATGTTCCACCTTATACCACCATGACCTCCAAATGCTCATTATGGCTGTTATTCCATGATAGGAACATTTAACCCAAGATCTGCCCTCTCAGCAAAGGGCTAACCCTTCAGACAGAGGGACACAGGTGAATCTGGCAGACGTTACGCTAGGCCCAGGATTAACTCAATGATGTAGCATTTACAGGAGGAATCTGGAGTACTCAGACTTGGACAGGGAACAGAAGGTGGCTGTAAATGTTCTTGCAAGTTCCCAGAGACAAATTTATGGAAGTAAGAGAGGCTCCCTGCTGTCTGAAATCTTTTCTGCTCCAGAACAGCCTCCCTGCATCCATCCATCCTTCTCTTCCTTTCTTTTTCTCTTTTCCTTTCCTTTCCACCTGTCTTCTCTTTCCATCCCCCCTTCCTTTCATTCTTTGATGCTAGGGATGGAACCACATAAGCAAGCACTCTATGCTGACCTGCACTCCCAGACCCAAGAACAGAAGTCTGTGTCAACTGCAGACAGGAACACCCATGCCTCCTTTCTTTGCTCAGTCCCCAGTGGCTTGCACCAGCCCTGCACACTATCCATCACAAACCCAGAGCTAGCTCTCTCGGTTTACACCCCAGGATCCTCTTTGCCATTCTCCCATCTTACTTCAGAGAGCTCTGGAAATCCTCACATAAGCACACGACATCACCCGGGGCCAGAGGGTGGTTACCACAGGTACCACTAGGAATCCATGATGACAGCCCCACAGAGACCCACAGTGGTCCTACAGACATTGTGCCTTATTGTCTCCCGAGGGCATTTTGCTTCCTAGGTAGGGACAAACAAATCATCAGGCTTACTAATGGCTCCACACAAACATTTATCTTTTATTTTCAACCTTTCTAGTTATAGAAATAACCTTGATATTGATAGAATTATATTAATGCACTTCAACCTGACCCCACTTATCGATGGCTTGTTTGTTAAGGTGATCTTTAATAATCATAAGTGAATAGAAAGCTCATAGATCTCCTGAGATGGAGGCTCTGTCATGCAACAGCAGCGTCCAGAGGCCCTGGGGGCTCGACCCCTGGTGTTTCAGCTCTTCTGGAGCTGTGGTATAACTTTCTCACTAGGGTTCGAGACACCATTTATTATCTGGAGGTGAGAGTGCATCAGAGTGAAACAAATTTAGATTCCCTTTAAAAGGACAAACAGTGGCAAAAAAAAGAAAGAAAGAAAGAAAGAGAGAGAGAGAGAGAGAGAGAGAGAGAGAGAGAGAGAAAGAAAGAAAGAAAGAAAGAAAGAAAGAAAGAAAGAAAGAAAGAAAGAAAGAAAAGAAATGTAGCTCAGTTGGCAAAATGTTTGAAGCACAAGCTCCAAGTCCTTGTGGATTCCCAGCAAAAAGGTGGGTGCAGAGGCTGCAGGGACGGCTCAGCAGTAAAGAACACTCACTGCTCTTGCAGAGGACCCGGGTTTGGTTCCCAGTACCCACATCAGGCAGCTCACAATAGCCTGTAACTAGGCTGAGACTCTGCTTTAAGAAGCAAGGTGGAGAACAATAGAGGCAGACACCCAATGTCAACCTCTGGCATCTAAATGTTGGTGCATACATATTGCATTTGCAACCACAGACTGTTGTGCACACACATGAAGATGTGCACATACGCAAAAAGAGAAAGGGGGCAATAGTGCATGCTGGAGATGAAGGAAGACGACGACGACCACCACCACCACCACCACCACCACCACCACCACAGGTGTTCCTATTATAACCACCCCCCAAAAATACAGTCACAGTTTCTCCTCATCAAGTTCTCACTTGCATTTTCCACACTAACTGGTTCTCACAATCAGTTTGCCCAGGCTCACTTCTAAGTTCCACAAACTGGCAGCCAAGGAGGCCAGCTGTACCACTGTCCCCATTCCCACCTATAACAAAGTAGCAAGGAGACTAACAGCTCTAACGGCTCCCCAGTCCCCAGGGCCACTTCTGGGTCCTACACTTGCTCTCAGGAAGTATCTCATCTAGGCCAGAGAATGCAGAGACTCAGAGAGAGGTTGGGGCACATGCCCAGCGTCAGACAGCCGACTCCACCAGATGTGCACAGAGCTACTATCTCATTCGACCTCCATGGAACGGATTCTATTCGAAGAAACAAGCAGGAGGGGTGTAAGGAGGCTTGTCTTCTCTCTCACAAATGATGTTTTCAATCTTCTCAGAGAGGACAACAGGGCAGCAGAGCCCCAAGTGTCTGGGTTTGGTCACAGCTGCAGTGCTAACTTGAGACCACTGTGGGAGGGGGTAGAGGGAGGCGAGAGCCGCAGCCAGACAAGACCGCACTTTCTTAATGGGACCCAATTACAGGAACAGCTGTGTGTGTGTGTGGGGGGGGGATACCGTGCAGGGCTGAGAAGTTCCAGCCTCAGGGATCTTGCAGAATCCACAAGACTGTGGCTGTAGCCAGGAGCCCTGGGGCTGAGATCTGCTCTTTGGGGTATAGAGGTGGACTGCCTCACCCCACTCTGCCTCCAGTTCCCCAATGAACTCCTGTGCTCCACTTTTTGCCCTAGTTGGGATCATGGTAAAAATGCTGTGGGATTCTGCAGAACTGTCCAGCCCTGCTGGACTTCAGCAAGTGCACCATGAGGCTGCCTGCCCTCAGAGGTTCTGGTGTTTTCTCTGCCTTTTTCCCCCGTGTGGAGCCTTCACAGAGCTTGGAGAGGCTAACAGGGCTGGGACAAGATACCTGGCTCAAAGTCACTTTGCCCATCCTAAGACCAGTAGTACCCTCTGTACATGCATGCCCTTGGATGGCCCTGTGACCTCTCTTCTGCTGCTGTGGTATGGGATGACAGGCTAGAAGATGTGTTGAAGCTGCCAAGGGTGATAAAGAGATGCCATTGTAATAGTATTACCAAAGATGGACCTGCTTCTGCTTCTGTGGCTGCTAAAGCTAAGAACACCAAGCTCCGAGGAGGTCATCCTATCCCAGGGACATGGAGGCACCTCGGCTGTCCCAGCACTGGGCAGGGCCAGCTGCTCTCTATGGCTCATAGGTCTCATCCAGCCTGTGGTCTGTTTGGGTGCAGCCTCTCAGATAAGTGTGGCTTCTGCAGTTTTACAGGGCCACAAGACAAAGAATATGTGTAGGAAGCTGCATATGGTTAACCCTGGCCTATACCATTGCTCAAAGGATGGCAGAGGTTAAGGACTCCTATAATTGAGACTTGAGCCAAAAAGTAGGCGCGGCTTCTTAGTGGCCATGCAGGATGAGGTGGCTCCTAAAGACAAAAATCCCATGCAGAAAAAACAACATGGGCTAGAGCTCCCGATGCCTTGTGGGCTTGCTTGCCTCTGGGAAGGTGGGAAAGAGTGGATTAGGAGCCTTGTCTTAGCTGCTGTGAGACACCTGATCTGGCCAGCAGCTGCTGGGACCCACCCAACAGGACCTGGAAGACCACAGTTCCCAGCTGCAGGCTCCCCTGAGTAAAGATGGGAAATGGGAAGTGGTTTGCAATGCTGCTCCTCCTGCCCCCCACCCCATCTCTCCTCCCTTGTTTCCCAACAGGGAGAAGCACAAACAATCATCACAAGGGAAATCCCAAAGTTTACCTGGAGTCACATGACTCTCTGAGATGGGGAGGGAGGGCCCTTCTTCAGGCCAGGTTTTGTAGTCCAGAGGTCAAAACTGGTTGAGGCTCTGGCCCAGGTGACCATGGAACTAGAAGGTGGGGCTTCTTGTTCTCTACCCTGAAAACAAGTCTCAGGGAAGCCCTGGGAACACTCAGGAATCTGGAATGACTTTCAAAGGGACCTCCTGTCACCTCCTCGAGGAGAAATGTCTGCTTGTCAGGTTGTTGCAGTGAGTTATAACAGGTATCCCTGTCCCTTCTCAACCCTCATCTAGAGAGTCCAATGGGTAAATGCAAGTGTCACCCATGAGTTTCATTCTGTCACAACCTTGTGGGGTCCAGGGATCTAGGACTGCTGCAGAGAGCCAGGATTCCTGCCTCGAGACTCGACATCAGAAGCACACAGTTAATATAAACCAGACACCTAGGACATTCATGTCATGTCCTGGTGTGGGGAGTGGTTTTTACTCTTTGTCACCTTTCTCTGCTTCCTGATGCTTCACCAAGGTAGGATGCTGCTCTCTAGAAGAGCCTGGGAGCACAGGCATGTTCCACCTGCTGCCCATGTGTCACAGGAAAACACCTGTGCCTGCAGCTTTCCTTCTCTTTCTAGTTCTGAAAAGACAAGACCCTTCCATTCTTCCTTCCCTGGCTTGTCTTCAGCTGCCAGAGTCAGAAGGCACACGTGGGAAGGAGCCAAATGAGCTGCTGAGTTCACAGACCTGGGGGCTAAACGGGAATCTGCTCTGCCCAGCCATCTCACCTAGTGGCATGCGGCAGTGGGGTTGCCAGCTAACATGACGATCACCATCTGTCTGCAGATAGACTGGGAATGACCCCTGTCAGCACAGGAGGAGGACCAGCTCAGGGCATCTGTGACATACCAAACCTCTAGGTCCTCTGCATAGGCCACACTGTGAGTGACAAAGGTCTCAGGAATATATCAGTTTCTTCTCTGCATGGCTCAGAGCTCTGTCTCTTGTCACCTTTGTGTGCATGGAAGTGACTGTTCCTACAGCCAGATGGGCCAATCTCCTCCTAAGGACATAATGGAAATGATGTATCCAATCCAGAAAAGGCATGTGAACCAAGGAGGCACAGCCTCAGGGAAAGATGTGCTAGGCACAGACAGGGTTTGCAAACTCTGATCCCAGAGCCAGGAGAATTTGTTTGGTTATTTATTTGTTCTTCCCCAGGACTGAAAAGTTAGCTCAAGTCTGCCCAACTGTGAATCATGAGAGAGTCTGGGACATATGGCCAGAGTGATAACAGCCCAGCATACTCTGTGCCGAGAGAGATGGTGAGGGGTGCCCAGGAAATCAGAGGTGAGTGTGGAAGGACAGAGTCTAATGAGAAGACATTGCTGGTGAGGGACATCTGAGCAAGGACACTTGAAGCCATCAAGGTCCAGACATTTTCAAAGCCTTGGGTTGCCTCCACCTGGTTTGGCTCCACAGTTGGGCCAGCTGCATCTTCTAAGCTCTGGGGATAGAGGAAGGAGCCAGTCAAGGCTTTGCTTCTGCCTCTCTTGTCACACCCTCTCAGCCTGGCATGATCTTCCTCCTGGGAGCTGGCAGAGGGGCCACAGCAATGGAGAGCTTACTGGGAGGTGTGCAGAACTGCCTTTTTTCTTCTCGGCCGTCTTGTTTGTTTTAGTCTAATGGTGCTAATTCAGACGAGCTGCTACAAAGATGCTCCTGGTCTTGCTATGGGGTCATGTCCAGATAAATCATCCTAAGCTGAAAATATCACAAGTCAAAAATGCATTGGCTACACCTCCCATTCTGAACATCTCAGTTTAGCGGCATAGCATAGCACACTACAGAATGCCAGCTGTTTCCCTGGTGACCATACAGCTTCCTGGGGGCATCGGCTGTCCCACACCATAAGAAAGGATCATACTCTGTGTAGCTGGCCCAGAAAAAGATAGAGGGCAGAATTCAAAGCTCAGGTTCTGCTGAATACACAGTGTTTTGCGTCAGCAGAAAGTTGAAAATTTTTAAGGTAAATCATGACTTGTGAGGGACTACCTATGGGCTACCTGGTGTTTGCAAAGTCACCTCTGCAGAGTAAAGCATAAGCCTCCAGTATGAGGCATGCTCATGGAGAGCAAAGGGCCCACACCCCCTCCTGAGCTTGTTTCTCATCTGGGAGCATGCTTCCTGTTTTGTGTGACCCCATGAAAGGATTGCCTTTTGTCCTAAAGATCATTCCTGATGGAAACACATACTCAGATAAAACAGAAAGAACTGAAATACAGCAGGAAGCTCACATCTCCAAGCACACTGGAGGAAGGACACACCCGATGGCCCGGGTGCACTCACGGACTCTAATAGCAGCGGCGGCAGCTTCTCCTCCTCCTCCTCTTCCTCCTCCTCCTCTTCCTCCTCCTCCTCTTCTTCCTCTTCCTCCTCCTCCTCTTCCTCCTCCTCCTCCTCTTCCTCCTCTTCCTCCTCCTCTTCCTCCTCCTCCTCCTCTTCCTCCTCTTCCTCCTCTTCCTCCTCTTCCTCCTCCTCTTCCTCCTCTTCCTCCTCCTCCTTCTAAAATTATGTATTTCTTTTCATTTTATGTGCACTGGCGTTTTGCCTGCCTGTATGTCTCTGTGTGTGAGGGTGTCAGATCCCCTGCACCAGGAGTCACAGACACTTGTGAGCCACCATGTGGGTGCTGGGAATTGAACCCAGGTCTCCCCTGGAAGATCAGCCAGTGATCTTAACCACTGAGCCTTCTCTCCAGTACCTGCCCTCCTAAGAACTTGGGCTCTCCTTGAAGAGTCTTACAATAGGGTTACCGCATCTTGCTTTTCTAGTATCTTACGGTGACCTTGAGTCTGAGGCCCAGTGAGATTGTGTGTAAATGTGAGCAAGGGGCTGAGGACTCTGGTCTTGGCAATTTACCAGCCAAGTCTTTGGGCCCAGAAGTCCTTTCAGCACTTGCTTCTCTAGAGGAAGGCAGATGTGGCCACGGTGGCTGCCCACACCCTGGTCTGCTCGACCCAATGCCTCCACTCAGCAGCTCTGTGCCTGAGAGTCACCACAATCTTTTTACCCAATTTTCCAGCTGAGTTGACTGAGGCCTGTGAAGGTCAAGGAGCTTGCCCAGGGTCACTGAGTAAAACAGCTTAGTCTGTAGCCTTAGGACAAGGATCCAGGACCCTGGCTCCTGCCCCTAATCGTCCAACTCTTTCATAAATAATAGGAGTAACAGGGCTCCACTTTATGTACGAGAATCAACTCCCCACGCGGCCACCAGGTTTGTGGCCAGGCATATGCTCCAAGGCTCACAGGCCAGAGGCAAGGTGGGGACGCAAGCGGCGGCGGGAGACAGGGGCTCGACATACCAATTGGCTCTCGCAAAGGCATTAATTTGTAACAGACGCGCAAAGAGCTGGAAAGAGCGCAGGACGTTCCGCACACGCGGCAACAGCTGATTATTCATCGCTGACAGTTATTAGCCTGTTATTAAACGTATGAATTGCCTCTTTCATACCACACTGCCTATCCTTAAAGAGCTTTATGAACTAACATTAACCAATCCAATTAGCAAAAGACACTGTATTTGTGTAATTAGTAATTTGAGGCTTTGTCTTGGTCTTA
>CABHPH010076192.1:0-12981 GCA_902168325.1 Peromyscus nudipes | reverse complement strand
GTCTCATCTCATCATCAAGTCTGGCCTTCCTCAGTATTTATTCACATCCTTCTTCCTAGTCACAGCTTCCAGCAACAATGTGAATTTTGATAGTCTTTATATTTCCTTTCAAATGAGATATCTTGCATGCTTTCTCACTTATAAACTGTTAAATATTGTCAAGAATATTGTTTCATTTAATTTTCAATGTCAAGCAAGGATATGATTGTCATTTTGTTTGATGGATAAATACTTCAATGCTTAGAGAAATTAAACCAGGTTTTAGAACTATAGCAAGAACTTGCTAGTCATATGTTACATTGTACTAAATATTTATGGTGTAAATTAGTACTTTGGTACACAACCATTTTGAAATTTAATACATATTCTAAACATTAAATGTTATAGTAAAACACTACAGATTTGGTTTTTAGCTAAAGAGTTAAGAAAAATTTATAATATTCAAAATTAAAACAGTAATTTTTTCTTTTATTGAAAATAGATTTTTTTTATATATTATATCCTGACTGTCATTTCCTCTATTTCCATTCCCCCCAGTTCCCCACCTGGATGAACCTCCTTCCTTTCTGTCTCTCATTAGAAAACAGTCAGCATTCTCATACAATGAAATAAGATGAAACAAAATCAGACACATTGGAATAACACAAAGCAAGCAAAAGAAAAAGAGTTCAAGAAAAAGCACAAGAAAGAGATATCGATACAGAGACTCACTTGTTCATACACTCAGGAATCCCATAAAAACACAAAATATATGCATAAAGTAATAGTGCATGCATGAAGGATGAAATTAAAGGAAAATGGAAATTAAATAGAAAATTAAAAGAAAATGAAAAATTTAAAAAGGAAAAAAAGTTTTTTCTTTAAAACAGGGATTTATTTTTTTACAAATTAAATGAATAGGTTATATAAAGTTAGTTTTATCATATTCTAACTTGCTCAGGCTGAACTTGAACATTGTAGGTCAGCTAGATCAGAAACCTGTTCTCTCCTCTTGCCTTAACCTTTTAAGTACTGGGGTTACAGGCCTGCACCACTGGCCTGGCTATGGTATCCCATTAATATATACAAATAATTTTCCTATACACATCTTAGTTGAAATAAATTTAGTAAAAGAGATGAAAATAGTTTTGTATTCGAGAAATTTTACCTTAGAAATAGAAATTAGAAGTTCATCTCTCCCAACACTTCCACTAACCCCTGTGGACCTGAGAATCAGACCAGCAAGAAACAGTGATTAGTGTAACTTGCAGACCTCACCTGAGAAATTTCTTTGTGTACTGGATGGTGGTTAACTGAGAAACTTACAAATGATCCAAGTGCAGAGGATAAATAACTATGAAGTCCTCACAGTGGAAGGTCTATACCACAGCTCCTTCCTGAGGCTCAGGGCCCGCTATGGAAAAGTAGGAAGAAAGATCATAAGAGCCAGAGGTCAGGAAGGACCAGAACAAAACAGTGTCTCTTGTACATGAAAGAAATCTACGTGACACTCATGAATCCACAGCAGGTGTGACTGCTTAGAAAAGACCTATGTAAGATCAAACAAGTCAACATTCTAGCATGGAGTGGGAAGCGATTTATGAGCCCCTACCATTAACTGAGGAGGTATAGACCATCAATGGCTTCTGGAGGACAAGCAGTCAGACCACATTCAAGCAGATGGCCCCACTGGAAAGTATTTGGAAAGTACTAATGGTGTAGAAGTGTTACTGAATAATTGAAGCATGGAATTAGGGGGAGTATATTGATTTGATCTGGGAAGAGCTGAGGTAAATAGTATCAAAATAATTATGTGAAATTTTCAGTTAAAATATTTTTAAAAGAAATAGAAAATACTTTTAAAATTAGATATGAAAGTATACAGTACATTAAATAATCTCAAGACAGAAAATTACTTATATAACTCTCACTAAGATATCTTAACAAAAGGCATCAAATCAGATTTCCGAATCAAGATTTCCTTTCTTTGTTCTTCTTCTGTCACTTTTTCTTTTGCCCCTTTTTCCTTTTTATCTTGATTTTACTTTTTTTTCTCCTGTGTATGTGTGTGTGGTAAATATGGGTTTGCAGTTTTCAAGGATATAGATAAACATATGTACAGGACCAATTTCACCTATGTCCGAATGTAGGTCATGGTCAAGGATTTATGTTGGATCTCTTCCTCCATCTGTCTCCTCCTTGATCACTGAGTCAGGGACTCAGGCTGAATCCAGAGCTCAAGGATTCTGCTAGAATAGCTAGATAGCTTTCTTCAGGGTTCCTGCCTCTGGAATTACAGCCAGGTACCCACATCCTTCTGGCTTTTATGTGGGGAATAAAAAAAAGCAACAACAACAAAAAAATTCAACCCTCAATCTTATGAGTAAGGGCTTTAAGTTACTGAGCCAGCTCCTTATCCCTGGAGATAACATTCTTAAAATGCCCATTACCAACAACAAGTTTATAGTAATTAATACAAATCTAATTACAATATGAATGAAATGAAAAAAAAAAGCTGAAGGAGTAACGTTCATGATCCAATGACACAAAAGTGAGTTAAATAATAAAAGAAAAAAATCCATTTGACAAAGAACAATTTCAAGTGATGATATCTTAGAAGATCATAAAATCTGCTATAAAATTCTCCATTCAAATCAAAATATATTATATACATGTATAAAATATAAAGAGTAATTAAACAGTATTATAAAACTACTATGATACTGACACAAAATAAACAGGTTATGATAATAAAGAAAATATAAAACTAGTTCTTAATGTGGAGTAGAAATTTTAAGCTGAAAAATGTATCATTTTATTTCTATTAAAAAGGAACCTCTAGTATTGTTATTTACATGATTGTTTCTATATCTGAAAGCAAACAAGGATAAGTAACTTATACTACATAAAGAATATATATAGCCATATAACAGAATAGGGAATGTTAAAAATAATACAACACACATAGAAAAATTAAAGGTGCATTAAGAAAAGTATACTATATTTGACTAAAATAATTCTGATGAAACTTTATTAAATCACATTTGATGTACAGGAAAGTGTGCATATATAAGTGTAATGTCTTGATACATTCTTATTCATACAAACACCTGTGAAATTGTTACCCAAAACAAGATACTACTGCTATCTACCAAAATCGTCCTACATTGCTTTGCTCTTCCATTTATTCCTTTATGTTTGCCATCTTGAGATCTATGTTCTTATTACATGAATTCTTTATTGCCTTTCAGTGCTGAGTTTCACTGTCTGACTAGATCGATATATTTTTCCTTTTTTGAATTGAAATATAATTATATCATTTCTCTCTTCCCTTTCCTCCCTCCAACACTCCCTCCCATGTCCTACTTGGTCTTTTTCAAATTTTTGAAATCTTTTTATTATCTTTACTATTGCTGCATATGTACATATACACATGAATGTGTAGATTCAATATGCTCAATCTATTTAGTAATACTTGTATGTACATGATTTAAGGGCTGACCATTTGGTATTGGATAACCAATTAGGGCACTCATCCCTGGGGAGGAATATTTCTGCCTCTCTCAGCATTCATTAGATGCCTTTAATTCTTTTGTCAGTGGTGGAGCTCCATGAGATTTTTAGCTTCCATATTAGCTTGTCTATTTGTATTATAAATGTTCAGGTCTTGTGTAGGTAGCCATATAACTAAGCAATCATGGGTGAAGCTTCTCTGTCATTTCTAGATAGTCTCATGAATACACATAACTATACCCACCTTCTATTTGACAAAATCATACACTGGAGAAAAGGTTGTATCTCCAATATGTGGTGCAGGGAAAAGTTAATATCCACATGTAAAAGAATGAAATTAGATCTTTATCTATCACCTTGATAAAAAACAAAAAATAACTACGAATGGATCAAAGACCTGAATGTGAAACTCAAATATCTAAGACTGCTAGAGAAAAATATTGGCAACATCTTACAAGATATAGGTATAAGAAATACTTTCTGAATAAAAATCCATTTGCCAAGGAAATTGTTAAAAATATTTCTGCTTATTTCAATCTGAGAAGTAAGAAGCTAGAATACCTGGAATTTCACTCACTTCAAATGTACATGCTACATAGAACCTTGGTAAGAAAGATAATGGGGCATGAAATGGCTCTTTAGAACAAAGCTTTGACTTTCTTTTGACAATTTAATTGCCTCATTAATGTTATCATTTGAATCAAGTTCGACAATGTTCTCTATCAAATAGTGATAAAAAGCCTGTTTCTTCTTTAACCACTTTTTTTTCATTGTTCTTTCACTTTCTTTCCTTTTCCTTGCCTCTATTTTCTTCCTGGGAAATTCAGTTCTAAAGTAAAGCTGAGACAACTGTGGGGCAACACATTGTGCTCCTGCCAACTCCTGTAGCCTTGGCTTCTTGTGTTATCTAAAGCATAACATGGGTGTGATAACTAGAGGGGCAACTGTAGACAAATTTCTAAACATTCTTATTAAATAAGAAATACAGAGCCAAATACAGGAGTAATAGATGAAGAGATCAGCGTAATAGCAAGAGCCACTGACTAGCCTTATCTTACCACCATGCCATAGCTTCTCAAGAGAGAGCTTCTTCCTGTCTAACCTGTGCTTTTATTGCTCTCCTGTTCTGCCTTCTCATTGGCTCTAAGCCTAGCCACATCACTTCCTCATCACTGCCTGTCTATATAGACCTCCAGGTCTCTATGGTTGGTACTGCGATTAAAGGCATGTATCACCACGCTTGGCTGTATCCTTGAGCACACAGAGACTCTTCCTGTCATGTGATCGGATTAAGGGTGTGTGCTACCACCACCTGACTTCTATTTATGGCTTGCTATGAAACCTCTGATCTCTAGGCAAACTTTATTTATTAACATACAAATAACATATTACCACAGGCAATGCATTCCTGTGGAGACACAGGTATTTTTTCTTTTATCACAAAATGGAGCTGAAAATAAGTATGAACTAACTGGTGGTGCTGGGGTGATGGCTCAGTGCAAAAGCATTAAGAATTGTATTTGCATTCTCAGCATCCTCTAGAAAATCCAGATGTGACTGCACACTCCCCCAGAGTTAGAGGGAATTGCTGATGATAGACAGCCCAGTGGATAATGGCTAGTTCTAAGTCCAGTTAGAGAATCCCCTGTATTAGTAGAGTAAGGGAGAGAGTAAGTGAAACAAGAAGAAAGAAGATAACACACACACACACACACACACACACACACACACGCAAACTTGCTTGCAAAGAGAGAGAGACAGAGACAGAGACAGAGACAGAGACAGAGACAGGCAAAGAAAGAGATACTTTGTAAAATTGCTAATACGACTTCTGCAAAATTTAAAAAAAAAGAATGATTTAAAATGATACTAGAAAGACATGGCATCTAAATGGTAGAGGTAGTTTTTAAATTGGATATTGACCCGTCTCCAAATTTCATTGCTGTATCATATAGGTAATCTCTCTCCTTCCCCCCATTTCTCTCTCTCCAATGCTCAAAGAAAAACACTACGGAGTTTGAGATGATGAGTCAATGGGTCAGCATATGTCTAAATAAATTAAGAAAGAATTGCTCATTATACAGTCATTCCAAATTTTCCATAGGTTTAATAACTTTTAACATTTTATCTTAAGAGTTTTTAAGCAAATGCAAATGGGGCATTAGCTCAGTGGTAGAACACTTGTGGAACATGCACAAAGGTGTGGGTTTGATCCTCTAAACTGCAAAAAAAATCATGCAGAGAGTTCAATATATTGTGATATTTTGAGTAAACTTTAGTCAAAACTTAACATTAAACATCATTAATGTTCATAGTTTAAAATGAGTTGTTGAGATGACTTTATGATTAACAATTGTATTCCTAAATATTCTCAATATTCTGCTTATATATATTTAAATTAATTAGATGGCCAGGGAGTTTCTCTAATACATACTGAATAAAAATTATTAATTTCTGTTAAATTAATAAGTGATGCTGGTTTTGTTGAATAAATACGTTACTCATGCAATTAATTTAGACCATGAACTTAATATTTACAGTCAATTCATTTCAGAAGAAAAAAACACACTGATGGATTAAAGTTGTTACAAGATAGTACGGTAATTTCAAATTTTCTTATAAATATGATGAACCTAATTACTCCCTTCAGTCTATAGTTTTGTAGCTCTTCTTTAGGCAACTGAAAGCCAATTGTGGAAAAACAACACATCAAGAAAATGTTACAGATATGAATTAATTTTTCAGTGATCCTGGAATGAATTTAAAGGAAGCAAAAGAGTTGGATGAAACTGGAAAGTCTCTAAGGAAAGTTCCTATTTCCTTTTTACCTCTACTTCACTGAGTAATATAAAATGGATTTTGTGAATGTTTTTCTTCTCATAGCTTGTTGTAACTGTTGCCTTCTGCTATTCCCCCCCCCCCCATGGGAGTATCACCTATTAACCTTGAGGAGAATTCTGTGTAAGACAGGAATGAAAGGTAAGAAATAGGAAACTCCCCAAAGTTAGAGGAATGCTCTCGATGTTTGTAGGCCTCAGGGATGGATGGTCCAGTCCTTAGATAAAGTTAAGTATATTGTACTGCGGGTTTGGAAATGCACATTGTTTCAGAAATTATCTCTCTGCCTGTGCCATACTACAGGTTGTAGGAACTGTACTTCCTGTTTGTTGTCTCAGAAACTTGAATGACATTCTGTTTGGTTTCATAGCCTGCTCTTAAGTGCTCCAGTGATGTCAGCACGGGGAGCATAGTAGAAATGAGACTGCTCTGTGAGAACCATTAACAACAGAGAAAACATCATGATTCTTAAAGGGCTTGTCAACACCATAAAGTAATGATAGATAAATCTCATGACAAGAATCAGCAAACAACCATTTGGGCACTGAGACACTGAGCCCCAAGGGAATTGATGAGCAAATAATTCTCTAGAGATTCTCAGGTGTGTTCTATCTATGGGATCCTGAGAGACTGTTGCATGTTTTGCTAGAGGAACCCTTAGCTACAATTCACAAGAATCCAGATTTCACAAGTTTATGAAAATGGAAAAACTGGAGGAACAACGGTAAGAGGAGGAAGAAGTTTTACATACATTTTAAAACAATTGCATCCAATGTGCCATAGATGGTGCTTGTCTATTTTTGCTGTTGTTTTGTTTTGTTTTTTGAAATGGGGTTAGACTATCTGACTCTGACTGCCCTTAAAGACCCTCCTGCCTTAGCTGCCACAATGCTGAAATTGTGTCACACAAGTCATGGGTCACTCTTTCCAAGTTCTGAGCCTATGTCACACTCCAGAAAACGTTGTCCTATTCCATATACTGTTTAGTCCAAGGGAATATCAGCATGGATATTTACTTCCCCCAAGACTCTAAGGCACTAATTTAATTGTTTGTCTAGTGAGTAAAGTGGCAGTTCTCTTCCATCACCGTCTAATCTAAGAAGAGCCAACTAAAGACTTGTTTCTCTGAAGACCTGAGTTTATCTTTAATCGACCCACAATCCTCCCACATATGGAATGAATGGGGAAAAGAACCATCTTGAAAAGTAGTCATTTAACTTTATGGAACTTAAAGAAAATTGTCTGTTGTAGTACAGTTCTAAAATTATTGTAAATATTGCTGTATCATTTTAAGGCCATTTTTGTGTGAGGAAAATCATCACTCAACACACCCACACAGTTAAAGACTAAAAAAACTTGTTCACTGTAAAAAGTATAATTCAGGCTCTTTCCTATAGGTTAGGACACATGTTTTCTTTCTGGAATTTTTTTTTACAGCAGTCTCTGGTTGCTTTGGTTCCCATTTGTCACCGACTGTAATAAAGCAGATCCAATTCACAGTGTAGATTAGCTGTAGTGCGTCAAAATTATTAGTAGTTATATCGATCCTCAGCCTTCCTTTTGGAAAATGACAATGCTGTTACAAACGAATAAGGCTGGCAGTGAGAAATCACGAGTTAGAGTGCAAGCTTGCTGATTACAGTCTGTGTTGACAAGGGCGATGGATACAAAGGGGATATATTGATTTTGTTCCCTAATTTTTTTCTTGAGCAATCCAATGAGAAAAGTCAAAGCCAATGTAACACATCACGCTCAGACCTGTAGTACTGAAACCGTCATGACTGTCAATGTGACACAGTACAGAAGAGTTAGCCCATAGCAGTCAGTTGAGGGCTTTCCATCTGCAGCAGCTGTGGAAGACTGCAGGAAGACAATCACTACCAGTCTTTCAACTAGGCCATAGAACTGGTTAAAACATACATCTCTTGCATGTTTATTTTTGTCATAAGTATAGTAAGCTTCAAATGTTGGGGAAAAATCACCCTTGCTTTGCACAAAATGTCAAAAATATTTCTCCTGAAAATTCAAGGTTATTCCAATTTCTGGTTTGATATATGTTAAAGAGAGACTATTAGTCATATCAAGTGGGAACTATTTTCTATATTATTCAACATTTCCCGTGTGTTACCAGCTGAAAAGTCACAATTGCCAGATTTGCTCTCCAGTTGAAAATGTGCTTATTCAAGAAATAGCTTTGCATTTGTAAAATTTAGGGAGTTACTTTAAGCCACAGATAACAATTTCATCTATAGTCATAGATGTTAAAACACAAATTATTATTTGTTTAAAATATTGAAATGATCTTATACAACCAGAGGTGACTATTCGAAATTAACTTTGAGTTTTGAATTATATGGTTTCATGTGTTTTTTTTTCTTTTTGGGTGTGTGTGTATGTTGTGTGTTGGACCAGAAGGAGGTGTTGTGTGTTGGACCAGGAGGAGGGGCTACTATAATCCATAGTTTTTGAATATACAAGAACAAGCAAAGCCCTACACCAAAGTGATAGATTTATAGACATTGACTAGCAAACCTGTTTTCAATGATATAAAAGTTCTACCATGGGAAGATAAATATGCATCATCAAGGGTGATTTAGTTGAGCTCTCCTTGACATGTCAATATAAGATATTGTGTCCCTTGGAATTTGAATAAAGTTACAAACAATATAGGACTCCTGTATAAGGAACATTTCCAATAGACACTAGAAGAAAAGAAACTTAATAAAGAAGTCTCCCACAACAAATCCTTTAAGAAATCGCATAGTAAATAAACTTATACCATAGTATGGTCTTGTGTATAATCTTATATATGGTTACCTTTAAGCATTTAATTACATATAATTAATTTGAATAGACTTGCATTACTGACTCTTGAGCAAAAGTAACATGTTCTCTGTTCCATATTTAGGGAGTGAAGCATACTCATAAGAAATGCACAAGAGAGAGAAAGGTGTCAGGAATATACTGTGTGGCAAGTTTAAACTAACAGGAAAAGCAATGACTGGGAAAAGCGGCCTTAGACTTTATTTCTTCAGAAGTTTTGGGGAAGTGCTTGGGAGGGTGTATTCATGCAATGTGTGTTCTTAGGCATTGAAAATGAAAGAATTCCCTGTGCGGTTTCCTCTGAGCATTCATCTTCTGGGCATTTCTGAAGATATTCCTTTCACTATATTCATGCATGTGTTTCTGAAGATATTCTATTCACTGTACTCATGAATGTGTTGTTCAGTCTACAGAAATGTGCCTATCTAAATTTTCCTTGGTCTAGATGTCATTTATGTCTGATCAAAATATTCCAGTAGGACACTGTGGCCAAGCTCACCTCAACACCTGAACCTGAACCATTGCTGTGTCTTCTGAACAGTCCTTAATTTCTATTTTATTTCAATACAACCTTCTTTAGCACATTTTCTGATCATATACTTATCTGTCTCATGTAGTTTCATTTTCTGTCACAATCTCCTTGAAACATCAACAGTACAATGCTCTGACTCCATCCCAGTGCCTTGCCTTTCTGTGATATTTTCCCTACTTCACAATTTCTTGTTATACCTGACAAGTACTCATTGACGTTTTTACATTGTGTTTCTCCCTCAATCATGTTTACCAAGATTGTCTCATGACTTCCTCTTTCAAATGGTTCAAGATGCTAATCAAATCGTATTTTGATAAAATATATTTCCATCATTGGCTTTTACTTTATTTCCTAGCACATAAACATACTTTTATGTAATCGCTTTAGTGGTGAATTTCTTCTTTCATTTTACTTCAAAATTTACTTTATATTCTTAATTTGAAATGAAAAATTAAAAGCAAAGCTTAAAATGAAGGAGAAAGACATTAAATATTCAAACATGGGTTTTGAAAGGTTCCTGAGCTCCCTATACTAACCAAAGAGCTCTGGAGAGTTGATGGACTCTGGAGAAGGGTGGCTCAGCCTTTTTAAGAGTGTGGCCACTGATAGGTAAACAGCACTCCAGTAGGTGGTCCCACACCCAGAATGATAAATGGACAACACGAATTGGGTTTGGTGGGTTGTTGACTAAAAAAGAAATGGATTGAGTGCTGGAAAGATGGCTTAGCAATTAATTATACTTTATCCTTCGTGGAGGACTGAAGCTTGGTTCCTAGCACCCATATCATTTTACTTACCTGGAACTTCAACTCCACAGAGAACTTCAGCTCCCGAGGGTACTGTAGTTCCACTTTTCTGGCTTCTGAAGCCAACCATAGACACAATCGCACACAGTTACCCCCACACAGACACATAGACATACACATTGTTAAGGCTAAAAGAAATCTTCAAAAATAAATTGAAAATGGGTAGTGAAGTTGCAGTATAGAGATGTGGCACCTGAGTGGAGTTAAGGGATGTATTTGGGAGTGAATGGTGTCTAAGGATATTTTATGAAATTCTCAATGTGTTAATAACAACATTTAAAAAAGAAAAATCACTATTCTATGAAACAGAGCTGAAAAAAAAATCATTCTGAGTAAGATAACCCAGACCTATAAAACCTTGACTTACATGTTTTCACTCATCTGTGGATATTACATTGAATCTTCAAGTGTGTATGTTTAATTTTAAATAAACATAGAGGCCAGAAAATTACTAAAGGGCCACGAGGAAGAATATTCAGGGGTTGAGACATACAATGTGTGTATATATATATTATATTATATTATGTTATATTATATTATATTTTATATAGTATATTATGTATGTTGCAACACCAATTCCAAGGCCCAGGCATCACTGCTGAGGAGGGGGTGGAAAGAATGTAAGAACCAGAGATCATAGATGAATACAAGGAGATAAATTTTGGACACAAGTCAGCATCATATACGAACTCACAGTGGTTGTGACAGCATGCACAAGACTTGTACAAGCCCAAGGTAGACCAAATCTCAGCATGAAGTGAGGAGTTGGACACACCCTTCTACCTCTATCCATGAGTGTATTAACATGCTGTGGAAGGGGAAGTTGTTTACATTCTATCTGTGGGCTTGCTTTATCATTCTTCTTTTCTGTAGTCATCCAGTTCCAGATCATACTGTCTTGTCAATTTACTTATATGTAAAATTTTAAAAGCAAAAATGATATCTAATAATAATGTTACTATTACCTAGCTGACGATTCATTTTTAAATTTTAGAAAATACTTTAATAATAATCCTTACATTAAGTCCTTCAGAATCTAGTTCTTTATTATTCACTTGGGTGTCTCATTCATCAACTCTTTATTAACAAAACATAGTTGATCTGGGTGAGTACCTTTTCTGGTTTCACTTACTGCCTTTTTGCAATCCCAGGACTTTGAACAGGAAAACAGTGTAGACTTATGGATCATAGATTTGAGTACTAGCTACAATCTGCTACCTTCAACTGTGTAACCTTAGGCAAGTGACACAGATTCTCTCAGCCTTAATTCGCTTAGACACAAAGGAAGAAAGTTAGTGCTCATTCATTAGAGCTGCTTCTGTGGGAGTTAATGTGTAAGTTCTGTAAGTAGACTCTGGCAGTATTTATATGTGACTGAAAAAATACAAGGGGACACAGAGATAGGATACCAGACCAGGTTGGGGAGGAAGATTTTAAAAAGAAGCATTTAGATTGGCATACTAGTTTAAAAAACTTAAGTAGGACCTTTGAGATGACTTCTTGGACAAAGGAGTTTGCTACCAACATGGTGATCTGGGTGCAATCTCTGGAATCCTCATGGTAGAGAGAGAGAACAGGCCTTTACAGTTGTCCTCTGACCTTCACATGAAAGCAACACAGACACAAACACACACACTAAGTAAAGAAATGCAATAAAAAATAAGAAACCGTTAATAAAGTACAGCACACATTTAAATATAAAGATAAATAAATAAATGTCATGTGATTTTCATTGGCAGAAATCAATCATATGCCCTCTATAACTACAAAGGAAGAATTTTAGATATGGTCTTGCTATGAACTTAGAGGTAAAATAAAATTTTTTTGGTAACAATGATGTCAACAATAGTGCAAAGAATTTTACTTAAAATTTTACTTACACAACATGCATTTCAATCATGTCAAAGATGTTATATGTTTTGGATGTGTTTAGAACTTTTTAACATTATAACTATTAAAGTAGCAGATTCCTGTGACTATGAATTATTTCCTTCCTAATAATACTCGTAATGACTCAGACACAAATGATCAATGAGACTGCAAAATCAGAGACAATGAGAAGTAATGATAATTTCTTGGGGATATAACTATCTAGTGTGATTTGAGTCATAGGTACACAGTTCTGGAGAAGTCAGTAAAAGCATACTTTACTAAGACCATGCATTTCTCACAGTTTAATGTTAGAAAGCAGCTTGTGTGCATTTTTCCTCATTCTACTTAAGCTTCAAGTCCTCTTTTCTCATTTTTATCAAAATTGTTACAGCTTATATCACCATTGCATTATGTTGGTAGCTTTAATTCTAGAACATGGTAGGGGAGGGCAGAAGGATAGGGTTTTAAAAACAGCCTCTGCCACCTAGCCAGTTCAAAGCCATCATGAGTTATATGATGCCATGTCTCAACACACACAGACCCTGCCACACACAGACTCTGCCCACCCCCCCACACAAACACACACACACACACACACACACACACACACACACACAC